>JBBMKE010393946.1:0-12793 GCA_037834125.1 Lippia alba | reverse complement strand
AATTGCCAACATCCACTCGCACTTTACATCTCTCTAATGTTCTTTGTGTAACTCAAATTAAAAAGAACTTAATCTCTGTTTATCAATTATGCTCATCAAATAATGTTTCTGTTGAGTTCTCATATTTTTCATTTGTTGTGAAGGATTACAACACCGGGAGGCCTCTAGTAATCGGAAAAACGAAAGATGGAGTTTATCATTGGCCAAGACATCACCACTCTACGATCAATACCACACAGTCTCCAAAAGCTTTAGTCACCCAATCATCATCAATCTCAACCTGGCATTATCGTCTTGGACATCCATCTTTACTGATGCTCCATCGAATTTTAGGTCCTTTAAATATTCCTTACAAGTCTAGTTCTATGTTTTTCTGCAACTCATGTAAGTGCGATAAAATGCACAAAACTCATTTTGACATTTCATTAACAAAAACCTCTTCACCTCTTGAAATGATTTACTCAGACGTTTGGGGTCCTTCACCTATCACTTCAATTGGCGACTTTCATTATTATTTAATATTTGTGGATCATTATAGTTTGTATGTATGGCTCTATCCTATGAAAAAGAAGTCTAAAGTGTCACTTATTTTTCCTAAATTTAAGGTCTTAGTAGAAAATTTTTTTAAGAAGAAAATTATTTCTTTTTCCTCTGATAATGGGGTGAGTTTATACATTTAAAAGAGTTCTTTGCTTCCAATGGTATTTCTCATTTTCTAACCCCTCCATATACACCTGAACATAATGGCACGACCGAACGTCGTCATAGGCATATTGGTGAAACTGGGATCACACTTTTACATACAACAAAACTCCCTTTGTCCTTTTGGACATATGCTTTTCAAACAGCTGTCTATTTAATTAATAGAATGCCTACACAAATACTTAATTATGATTCTCCTTATAATCATATTTTTAATGCCTCTCCTAACTTTGAAAAATTACGTGCTTTTGGATATCTTTGCTACCCATGGTTGCGTCCGTACTCGAATAATAAGTTAGAAACACGCTCAAAACTATGTGTGTTTCTAGGCTATACCACTAACCAAAGTGCTTATAAATGCTTTAACCCATCCTCCTCCAAAATTTATATCTCCAGACATGTAGATTTTGTATAAACTATTTTCCCTTATGCTGATCTTTCATCCTTTACTCCGCGACCATCAAAACACACAATTGATACTCGGACCACCCACTTTACCATACTCAATAAAACTTACTCTCCTTTAGCTTTAGATCTTTCTTTATATGCAGCTGCCACGGTTAGTAGAGAACCATCCGAGAATAATTCAACAATATAACATTCTGGTAAGGATATTCCATTTAGTCAAAATTTATTTTCATCACCGATTATTTCTGTGCCTGTTACAGCAGATACTCGTGAACAACCTACGGCTTTGACACTTCCAGCTACATCCCAAGAGGAAAGACAACCATCAACATCCATGCCATCCACCTCAAGTAGTGAACTCAACCAACATTCATCAACAGGGTTGCTAGATAATTTACCACCACCAACAACATACAATTCTTCTTCTAACACGCAACCCACCCATCCTATGACAACCCGAGCCAAAAATAATATCAGAAAACCAATCCAAAAATTATGCCTAAATGCTGCTACCAAGATAGACTGCAACAACTTAAAATGTGAACCGAAAGGGAATTCTCAAGCCCTCAAGGATCCTCACTGGAAACAATCCATGCAAGAAGAGATTGATGCATTACAAAAATAAGGTACGTGGTCACTTGTCCCTCTACTACCATCACAAAATCTTGTTGGATCGAAATGAATTTTCAGAGTTAAAAAGAATCCTGATGTGTCGCTAAACAGATACAAGTCTCGGCTAGTTGCTCAAGGATTTACTCAATGCCAGGTATTGATTATATTGAAACTTTTTCACCAGTCGCTAAGCATACTATTGTACGTGTTATTTTATCTTTTGTCATCTCTAACGATTGGTGTTTAAGACAATTGGATGTAAATAATGCTTGTCTTCATGGCCATTTAATGGAAGACGTTTATATGGCTCAACCTAGAGGGTTTATTGATTCCTCTAAGCCTAATCATGTATGCAAACTTCATAAAGCTATCTATGGCCTAAAGCAAGCTCCTCGAGCTTGGTATGAGGAATTGAAATAATATCTTATTTCTTCAAATTTTCAAATATCGCACTCTGATCATTGTCTTTTCATTTTCAGATCTCTTGGCATTGTTCTCTACATTATTATTTATGTAGATGACTTAATTGTGACCGAAAACAATGAACAAGTATTCGTAATTTTGTACAGAAACTTGGACAACGATTCTCTATTAAAGATTTAGGTTCACTTGGATACTTTCTTGGCATCCAAGCTATTCGAACATCTAAAGGTCTCTTTTTATCACAACAAAAGTATATTGAGGATATTGTGGAACGAGATTTAATGCAAGGTGCCAATGGTGTCTCTAGTCCATTGTCCACGGGTAACACTTTGTGTCTAGGTGATAGTGCTAATTTCTCTGATCCTACGAAGTATCAAACACTAGTTGGTTCATTACAATATCTCAATTTGACAAGACCTGATATAGCCTTTGCCACCAATAAATTATCTCAGTTCGCTCATTGTCCGACGGTCAACCATTGGCAAGCTTTGAAGCGCGTGATTTGGTATTTGGTCGGCACTATTGGTAAGGGAATTTATTTTCATAAAGATTCTCCTCTCTTACTTCATCTATTTTTTGATGCAGACTGGGCAAGAAACAAAGATGATTGATCCTCTACTAGTGCATATATTGCGTTTCTTGGAAAAAATCCCATTTCTTGGTGTTCCAAAAAGCAAAGAACTATTGCTCGATCCTCTACCGAAACGAAATATCCGTCTATTGCTTCCGCAACTGTTGAATTATGTTGGTTGAAAAACTTATTAGAAGAGATACATATAGCTTTGCCCTCTACTCCAGTCATCTACTGTGACAATTTAGGAGCTACATACTTATGTGTCAAACTAGTCTTTCATTCACGTATGAAGCATCTAGAGATTGACTATCATTTTGTTCGTTCATTAGTACAAAAAGGCATCCTACGTGTAACTCATGTCGCTACCAAAGATCAACTTGCTGATTTACTTACAAAGCCATTGTCCCGTTTTGATTTTGAAAGATTGCTATCCAAGATTGGTGTTTCTGACTGACCACCATCTTGAGGGGCCAACTCTTTCTCTTATCACTCTCGTGATTTTAGACTAACTAATTGCTACTCAATCAATTGTGATTGATTTGTAATTATTTTTGTTTTCTTTTTTATTTATTTTTCTCTTGTATAGTGTTGTGTCTTTTCTTTTGCATTGTAGCATTTTGGATCAATTCCCTTGATATGATCGGTCTTTCTATTCTTCTTTGGCATTCCTGATGATGGTGTCGGAATTGGTTAAAGGGAAATCAAACACCAAACATAGTATATTTGTATAAATGGGAGACCATCACAGGCGTTGAGCCTCAGGAACTGGGTTCCCAAAAAGCATGGATTCTGCTAACTAGGGTTACACCTTGTGGATGAAGAAGATGAAGTTGTGAAAGCTTGAAAAATGTGCAGCAATGGGGTATTTCCAGTTTAGTGCGTGTGTTTCTTGTAGAAGAAGAAAATTGTATGGTAGTTTACGATTACTTAAGGAAACTATGGAAGGATTCCTCTATTTATAGGTTGAGGATGAGGGGCTTTCGGTAATAATACCCATGTGGTCTTGGAATAACGTTGCCCTAGACACGTGGCGGGACGTGAGGGCCTGAAAGTGACATGTGTGCGTCATTTTTACCTGTTAGACGGTTATGTGCAGTTGTTGTATTAGCGACAGTTAAGGGATTATTCCCTCAAACATCAGAGTGTGCATGGGCGAGATCCTGAGATATAGCTCTCCTGTCAAAAGGGGCGTCGTTGACCCTTTGAGCGTATGGCGCTCGAGGGTTGACTATTTTTAGGGAATTCTACCGTGTAGAGCAGATCCCCTGGTGAAGACTGCGATGAGGATCAGGGCCTCGTGGTTGGGTTGATTTCGGGCGTGAGTCATGATCAAGAGGGAGAGGTAGGGATGAGGCTGGGTTCTTTCCGCGAGCCTCGTTCCTTCGAGCGTTTTGCCTCAGTGTTCTTCACTCCTCATGGAGGTTGTCTAGGATTGCAACATGTGGACTGCAGGGATACGAGCGTATTTCAGGCCCATCATTTGCCCCCCCAAATTCTGCAGTGAGGCTTGAGCGTATTGTAGAATTTCAAAAGGTCCTGAGCGATTCCATGAATATGGAAGGTCAAAGCTTTACAACTGTAACTTATGGCGAGTGTCTCAGCAACGGGCATCTATTGCAAAGCATTAAACGCAGTCTTGTCTGCGGACACCTTTATGCAGTCGCATTTAATACGGAGTGGAGGCGTGGGTAAGTAAACATCGGGTTACATGGGGCGGTTACCAAAACTGGGAGGTTATCTAGGCGGGAATGATTGTACTTTTGAATTCTTTGCCAATCACAACTGAGGTTATCCCATATAAATAGGGATTCACAATCCCATTTTCCCTTGTCACGCTTCTAAGACTCTTAAGAGCATATAAAGAGTACTTCTGCAATCCTTTGCTTACTTCTGCATTTCCGGTGAACTTCAAACAACTCCTTTTCCATTCCAAGGTAATTTTTCCGATAGCCTTATTGCTACTAACTATTAGGTCTAGGTTGAAAGAGTGAGCACTTCTTCTATAGAGATCTGTTTCCAGAATTGTAAACCCTAGGTTGCCAAACTTACCCTCCATCTTCAAGCCTTCCTTTCTAATCAAATCCAAGCTTTCCATAGCAAGTGGGAATTCCCAAAGCAACTCTGTGTTGAGTGATGTGGCTGCAGAAATAGAGGAGATGCCCCCTCAAGTCTCTCCTCTTCAAAGAAGAAAAATTTCGGAGGCAGGTTCGGTGAGAACAGTTGGGGATGATGGAGAGGGTATTTTGATGGCCATTCCCGTTGCCAGCACCAGTAGGGTAAGCGGTGATGAGGAGTTAAATGTTTCCATTCGAGGGATGAGCGAAGAGAACCCTGATGGAGTGAACGTATTATTCCAGCAAATAGATAATTCTTTGCTGATGATGCAACAGGGAGAGAGAGCTCTCCCAGTGACGAATATGACAGTAAGACCCCAAGATCATAGGATAACTATCGCTATGAATCTCAAGGGAGTGGGAATCTTCGATCGCTTGACAGAAGAAGAGCCTCCGAGAAAAAAGCAAAAGGGCAAATAAACACTTATGTAGGTTTGAGGGTCAAATCCCCATCAAACTGAAAAGATGCCTGTGGAGATTAAATCCACCATGACTCTCGAGGAAGTTGACAAATTGATGGACAGAACATATTGGGCTCCGAATTTAGGGGTGCGCACTCCTGGTGAAGACGAGTGTGCCAACGACCCCTCTCCCCCCGAGGGTTGGATGATGCTTTATAAGGATTCAGTGACTTTAGGGGGTTTACGATTCCCTATCCCTCAAGAGGTGAGGGATATCCTGAATTATGTGAACCTGTGTCCCTTGCAGGTGTTGCCCAATGGGATAGCGTTCATAAACACCATCATAGCTTTGATGAAGGCTAGTGGACAAGAGCCATCAGTTAGCAAATTTATCATGCTATTCCAAGTTGCTCGATCCCCGCACTCGTCGCCTGAAGATGGGTTCTACTATATTTCCTCCAAGAGGCACTTGAAGATCATAAACTCTTCCAAGACTTCCCATGGCGAGACGTAGAAGGAGAAATACTTTTTCGTAACTGGCCCCCTAAAATGTTTGGAGTATCCGAGAGATGGGTCATGCATGGTGATGAACCTCTGGTAAGAGAAAGGTCCCCATCCCCAGTTTTCGAGGGTTGGGCCAAGAGCGTGGCTTTTGCAATGAGGGAGATTTACAAGTTTGTTGAGGCGAGGGAGCGGTTGCAAAATGAGGAAGCCCTTTTCCGTTTTGGGCTCTCGGCTCACCCAAGAATGATTGAGAATCCACCCACAGCCATGATGGAGAAAGATGGTTAGAACTTTAGGAACTAACTCTCTACTAACATTTTCACTAACCCCAAGCGTAACATATTTCTTAGCATATTTACTTGCTCTTGCCTTTCAGTTTTAATCATAGTTTTTAACACTCGTTCTTGTGTTGGTACAACGGTTAAGGTTCTAATGGCAGGAAGGGCAGCATTAAACATTGTGTCACTTCTTAAGGCGAGGACACCGGGCGCCACTTTCTCGGGGAACCCACAACCGATCATTTCCCAGGGGAGTGGTCAGGCTACTGGGGGCACGAGCGATGCGCAGGAGAGAGGTAGAGACTTAATGGATGCCTAGGGCCACGAGGGTCAAGAGGTGGTCGCCGAGCCTCCTAAGAAGAAGAAGAGATTGGTGAAGGCTGGACAAGCGGGCTCAAATGCCACTAAGAGTGTTGGCTCGAGGGTCTTCATAAAAGAAGTAGTTGAAGGCCACTCGGATCCCTCAAGAAAAAGGAAGAGGATGGTGGACCCGCCGCGTGTCTCAGGAAAAAAAAAGTTATGGTTGGGCCCATCGAAGGAGACGAAAGGATACACTTCCTCATCCGAGGAAGAACATTACTGGAGGTTTGAGTGCCAGGGTGACGCTCGTTACAAGAAGTCCGTGAGGGATGGCCCTGTCATGCTGAAAAGGAGCCTGCCCTCTCGACTAATAAGCTCTGGTGTGCTGGATCAGGTCCAGTTCACTGGAGATCAAGAAATGCTAAATGATCAATCAGCAGAGGAAGTTCTGGCTGACGCGAGCCATGCACTGATAGCTGTAAGGAGGCCTTCTCTACTTTTACTTCAATATTATATTTGTTTGTTTAATTTGAGTTTTTGATTAAGTATTGATTTATTTCACAGGAGGTGCTTCTGAGGCTCAAGAACCTGGAGAGGCGTACCAAGACTTACGCCGAGCGTAAGATAAAGTACAAGAGGCTCATAAGGTTCAGTGATCCAGTTGCTTTCCAAGAGAAATATGACCAGCTTAAGCTGGATCACGGGGCTTTGACTCGCGAGCATGCTGATACGAGGGAGCGTCTGCTGAAAACTGAAGAGAAATGGCAGAAGGCGAGCAAAAAATTCAAGGATGATCGAATAGTGTGGATCCAGAAGGAGGAAGAATACAAGAAGGCCACCAAGAAACACGAGAAAAGGTTAAATGAGGCTAGCACAAAGTTGACGGAAATTCAGAGAAGTTTCACGATTATCAAGGTGAGGGCTGCCAAGGAGGCCATCAAGAAATTCGTACGCTCGAAGGCCTTTGACTTAGTAGCCAACCTCCACTGTTTTGCCACCACGTGGCTATTCTTCTGGAAAGGCATTGGTCAACTGATAAAGCTAGGCTTAGCTCCCCCCGAGGCTCGAGAAAATCCCAACTTAGACATGGAGTTGGATGAAAATCTGGAGAGGATTCCAGGGGTTGGCGACGAGTCTTCTGAGGAGAACATGCCTGAGCCTCTATATGGGGAGGTGGTTCAAATGATGCAAGGAGAGTTCTTGGCTGCCAATAGGCCTCAAGAGGGGCGGTTGACGCTCGATGAAGGCGCGGGAGAAGGCTCCTCGCATGCTGGAAGGACTCTGAATCCCACTCCTCTAGCCATTGCTCTTCCAGAACCTGAAGGTCCACCTGCCTCTGAGGCTCAAGCTTATGAAGCCAATGCCCCATGAAGCCCTTTCATTCCTTTCTGCTGCTCAATGATACTTTTGTTATTTTTCGGATAATCTCAGTTTGTACTTTGATATATCACTCTGTAGTTTTTGTCATAATCTTGTAGGTAGCTTTTCCTGAATGAATGGACACTTGCTTTTTGCTATAAATGTTGTTGAGGGTCTCCAATGTTTGCTTGATTGATTCTAGAATATGTTGACTCCTTGTATGTTTGGTTGATATCTGGGTTGCTATGAACGATTGTTGGCATTCCTTGTTGCATAATGAGCTCTTGTTAGATGTTGTTTGAATAGATGTCTGCCTTTGGGATATGCCTATGTTGATTTGGGTTTCTACTGAAGAGTATAATGATGTATGTGATTCCATAGGCTTGAGGGTGCGTCCACACAGAGGTCACCCTAGCCAAACTGAGTCAAACAAGAGATACAAAAATCCAAGTCATAAAAAAATATGTTAAGTATAGAACATCCGCAAGGATAATAATTGATTGGAATCCCCTAATAATAGAAACCCTGGACTTAGAAATTATTGCGAAATTTACTAAGTGCTCAAGCAAAAAATAATCCGTCAAAGGATTTTGAGAGTAAGCTGGGATTAAATCCGTTGGCTCATTTTATTTGTGAATTTATCTTATCTACTGAGTCTGCTTATTCTCATAGGGACTAGAATAGGGTGGTGCTCTTTCGACGCAGAGCTTTCTCGGTACGGAGTTAGCTTGTTGATCCTCAAAATTGAGGTTTTTGCAAAATAAATCAAGTAAAGGACAATTAAAATGAGCTAAATACTTGTATTCCACGCCTGTATTTTTGTTAAGAAAAAATACAATGTGTCCGAAGATGAATGATACAATACTTATATGTAAAACCTTCTAAGATTGCAAGCATTTCACGATCTGGGGAGATGCTCGCCTCGCAAGGATTCTAGCAGGTAGGTGTTGTTTGCTCGTACCTGTATGACCTTGAAGGGACCTTCTCAATTAGGGTTCAACTTACCCACATGTTTAGAGACTTGAACATTCTTGAGAACTAAGTCTCCTAGTTGGAAAGTTTTTTCTTTGACACGTCTGTTGTATTGCAAGACGACCGCAGCCTTGTACCTGTGAATGCGAGCCCAAGCGCTGTCTCGCTTTTCGTCAAGCAAGTCCAATTTCATCGCTCAGTTACTGTCATTAACAGCGGGCTCGAAATAGGACACGTGCAGACTCTTGAGTGAGCTCTACAGGTATTATTGCCTCGAATCCGTATGAAAGAGCATAAGGAGTCTCGCATGTTGCCGCTCGGGGGATAGTCTGGTACGCCCAGAGGGCTCCTTGGAGTTCCTTGGCCCATTCACCTTTTTTTACTTTCGAGCATCGTTTTCTGATGCTGGAGTATAATCTTGTTGGTCACATCAACTTGACCGTTAGCCTGCAGATGGCCCACGAAAGTGAAGCATTGTTTAATGTGAAGTTCTGAGCACCAATCTCGAGTGCCTGCAGCGATGAATTGGGAGCCATTGTCTGAAATGAGCATTCTGGGAATGCCATATCTGCATATGATATTTTTCCATATGAAGTCTCTGAATGTTCGAAATGTAATTTTAGCAACAGCTTCCCCCTCGGCCCACTTCGTAAAGTAGTCCACCGCTATGATTGCAAATTTTTGATGTTCGGCCGCCATAGGGAGAGGCCCAACAATGCCAATGCCCCATTGATCAAACAGGGATCATTTGAGCCGCGAGAAGCTGAGGGGCGTTCGAGTGGAATTTGCATTTGGGGCATTTCTTAGAATAGTTGATGGCGTCTTGCAAGATCGAGGGTCAGTAGAATCCACTTCTCAATATCTTTTTGGCCAAGATCCGATCGCCAGAATGATTTTCACAACTGCCGCTATGCACATGCTCCAACACTTCTTTTGCCTGCAAGGGTCTGAGGCATCTCATTGGTGAGCCCTGGAACGAGCGTTTGAAGAGCCGCCCATCACCGTCCAGCGAGAACCTGGGGGCTTTGTTCCTTACCTTCCTTACCCCAACTTTATCACTCGGGCAAGTCCCATCTCTGAGGAACAAAATGATTGCGTCAAGCCAGCATGGCTCGAAAGGATCAATCATGTTTACCTGCCTCGAGGGTTCGCTTTCTATTATCAGGGGTTCCTCGATTCTGAGAAAGGTTGTTGTCTGCTCGCAGGTTCCATCCAGAGAAGATGCAAACCTCGAAAGAGCGTCTGCGCGCTCGTTTTTCGCTCGCGGGACCTGCAGTAGGTGGAACTCCTTGAATTTAGCAATGATCTCTTTAGCCTTTGCTAGATAGCGCACCACGGTGGTTTCTCGAGCTTCATAAGTTCCATCAATTTGACTTGCAATCAATTAAGAGTCCACGTATTCTGTTATTCTGATAGCTCCGTTCTTCCGAGCGATTCTGAGTCCTTGAATGAGCGCCTCGTACTCGGCCTCATTGTTGGTAGCTTGGAAGGTAAGCTTGGTTGCAAAGTCCATCTCCGTTCCATGGGGATCCCTGAGTGTCACCCCGGCTCCCCCTCTTGTGAGGTCGAGGAACCATCCGTGTGTAGCAGCCATAAACCCTTATCTTCGAGCGATGGGGAATCTATCCAGAAATGCTCCACTAAAAGGTCTGCAACTGCCTATGCCTATATGGTTGTACGGGGCTCGAATCTGATGTCAAATTGGCTCAGTTCTATTGACCATTTGATCAGCCTTCCGGAGACATCAGGCTTGGCTAGGACCTGTTTGAGGGGTTGATCTATGAGCACTGTTATGGACTGTGCTTGAAAATAAGGCCTTAAACTCTGAGAGGCATTGATGAGGGAGAAGGAAAACTTTTCAATTTCCACATAACGCTTCTCCGTACCTTGCAAAATTTTGCTCAAGTAATATACGGGCAGGTGTTTTCGCTTGCGTACTGCAACAAGCACGGTGCTTGTGGCCTCCGAAGAGACGGAGAGATAGATAAATAGGCGCTCTCCTTCCACTGGCTTTGTTAAGAGTGGCGCACATGAGAGGTACGCTTCATGCTCTGAAGGGCTTCCTTGCACTCTACAATCCATGCAAAGTTCCGAGCGTTGCGCAAGATTTTGAAGAAGGGTAGATTCCTATCAGCGGACCGAGAGATGAAACGGTTGAGGAAGATTATCTTTTCCACCAATACTTGAACTTCTCTTACGTTTTGAGGGGAGGGAATATCCAAGATTGCCTTGATCTTTTTGGAATTTTCTTCGATCCCTTGCTGGCTAACCACGTAGCCTAGGAATTTGCCGCCTCAAACCCCGAATGTAAACTTCGAGGGGTTGAGCTTCATGTCGTACTGCCTGAGTACACTGAACGCTCGCCAGAGGTCATCCAGGTGCAAACCTTGATGCTCGCTCTTGACTATCATATTGTCAACATAGACTTCCATGGATTTACCTATCTCAAGCTCAAACATTCGGTTGACGAAACGCTGATAAGTAGCCCCGACATTCTTGAGGCCAAATGGCATGCCTAAAAAGCAATAAACTCCGACATGCACAACAAAAGAAATTTTTGGGTGATCTTCGGGAGCCATAAAGATCTGGTAATATCCTTGGAAGGCATCTATCATGCTCATAAGCTCGCAGCCGGTGGTCGAATCCACTAATTGATCTATGCGTGCAGAGGATAGGGATCCTTCGGGCATGCTTTGTTCAGGTCCGTAAAGTCGTTGCACATACGCCATTTATTTACACTCTTGGGTATAAGAACGACGTTGCAAAGCCATTCAAGGTCGAGGATTTCTTCTATGTATTGAGCGTCGAGGAGTTTGTTGACTTCCTCTTCAATTACCTGTCTTCGGAATCCATGGACATCATTTTCTTCTGCTTAATGGGCTTGAAAGAAGGATCAACATTAAGCCTGTAGACTATAACGCTCGGATCAATGCCAGTGAGGTCCGAGGCTTTCCATGCAAAGACATCCAGATTCTCTTTGAGGAAGTCGATCATAATGACTTGTGCTGGCCCCTCGAGGTTAAAACCTTTCTGAGTAGTTTTCTCTGGGTTCCCAAGTTCTAACTCGACGGTTATGTACTTCTTAGCAGGCTCGATTCTGACTTCAAGGCGAGGAGCTTCGAGCGTTCTTTTCTTTCTCATGAGGCGGCCGTTTGCCTCCTCCGCAGGTTGGTCTTCCTCGCTCTGTGAGGACTCTTTGACCACTCCTGGGGGGCCGTCTCTCGTGGGAGCTTTGGTTCTTCTTTTTTTGTTCTTCTTTTTGTAAAGTTTTGCCCATTTACGCTTGGGCCCCTCTTCATCGAGTTTCAGAAAATCCACTGTTTTCTTCATGGATCCGGGTTGGACGGTCTGCTTGGGTTTGTGGCTGCAAAGTGATAAAATATAGCACTCCCAAGCCTCCTTCACATTGCATAGAACCTCTCCAGTTTCCTTGGGAGTGGGAAACTTAAGCTTTTGATGGTAGATAGAAATTAAAGCCTTGAAGTAGATGAGGGCTGGTCGTCCGATGACGATGTTGTAGGGTAGGTCCACATCGACAACTGCCTAAAGAACATTTAAAGTTTTACTCTATGGGCGCGGCCAAAAGAGGTGGTCAAACGTATCTGTCCGCGAGGGACAATCTCGGAACCCCAAAGCCAATGAGGGCTATCCTGAGGGGTTCGAGGAAAATATTTGTGATGTTTATTTTTTGGAACGTTGAGTATGGCAAAACATTAACTGAGCTTCCACTATCAATGAGAACCCTCTTTACAACCTGATTGTATATATTTAAGCTAACCACCATGGGCCAATCAGAAGTCTCACTAGCCTCATGGGGTGTTACAATGAATTCTAAATTCCTATCAGTGAAGCCGACGATGTCATTTTCCTTTGAGCGTTCACTTGCTTCCAAGGAGTACACAGACTGGACCTGTTGGGATTTTTGTGTTAGGAATAGTGCCCTAGAAAGCTGATGTAATAGTCTGCTTAGGGCATTCCTTATGTAAAGTCACAGATAATCTTTGAATAATACGAATAAGGGCAATACTTCTTATATGCTCTTGTTTGATTGTGTGTTTACATTAACTGTGCATGTTTAAGAACTCCCCTAATCATGAAGACTTTAGGACTCTACCATTTAGGAGAAATGGTTCATGAGACGAGCCC
>JBBMKE010393617.1:0-12798 GCA_037834125.1 Lippia alba | reverse complement strand
ACTGACATGATTTGAATCTAGGTTGGTGTGGATTATTTCTCTAGAGGATTTCTGCTTTGGAATCTCGAAGAAAGAATCGATCAACATGGGGATTTCATGCCGCATGAAGAGCGTTTGAGGGCGGCTCAATACGCTTCAAGAAAGTTTCAATTGCTGTAAGTTCTTGAAACTACGAACCTAATACGATAATCGAGAGTCCCCGGTCCTCCTTGTTTGGAAAATTTTTAATTTTCGCTGCGTTTACCTTCCGTATTTTCCAACAATCTTAACCTCTCAAATTTCCAGGAGGTTGGTGAGAGTTCAAATGCAGTGGATGACCATGTTGGAAATGTTGATGCTACAATGGATGAAGGTGCACCACATGTATTACAAAAGATGTGATGCACAATTTGTTTTTTCTTATCTTAGTTTAACTTATATACTCTAAGAATGTTGGATAACACTTTGTTTTTTCCTATCTTAGGAATTTGGACAAAGTTCACAGATGGCAGTTGATGATGAAGTAAATGAAATTGCACCACGGGTACAAAACACAATGGCAATTTTCACTGAATTTCAATTGCTGAAACTTTGTTGATGGATTATATTGAAATTTTTCAACACATCCTACCACCACAGACTGGAGTTGAGCAGGAAGCTGAAGAACAAAAAATTGGTGATGATAGGCCTAATTACGTTTCCCAAACAACTCCCACTATTTCTGGACCAACAATGTATGAGCAGTTGCAAATGGGAAATCCACAGATGCAAACACAGGCCAGAAACAACTTAACTCTGCAAGAAATTGTGAATATTGGTAAGAAAAGAGTGGCCAAGAAGAAGTAAAAAACACTAGGCATCCGGAGGATGAGCTTGAGGGTGCCTCCCAGTTTGGTTGATGAAAATGTCTCACTGTCACAGCAGAGTACAACTGGTCCTATGGTTGACAAAACAATAGTGATGCAAGGTGGGAGGAAATTTCTGAGCTTATCTGGCAGTGGGAAAAAAACAGGGCCCTCTTGAATGATGACTATACTTCTTATTGGTTCTGTGGTATCTTTTGGCTATGTTGTTAATGGATTAGACACTATAATTTCTTAATGTTTGTACTTGATGCAGTTTCTTATGTTTTTTATGTTTTTGGACTGAATAGTTGTTGTGTTAGTGATCTTTTTGTGTTTTTAATGGGGACATGTTCATTTATTCCATGAATTTTCTAGCTTTCAAGCTAGAATTTTAAGTACTAATGATCACTGTAGGAACATGAGAATTTCAGATGAATGAAAGTAGGTCATATTTTGCAAGATTCTTTGTACATATTTTTACAATGTTATTATATCTTTCAACCTTTTACATTTATGCAGTAGTTCATGTATGGCCAAAGAATGTGAGGTAATATATTAAAACAAAAAACCAGTTACATTACACTTACACAGACTTGGTCTATCAAGATTTACAAATGTCTTTCATACACAGAAAAGTACATGAAATTAAAAAGTAGTCAATTACAAACCTGATTACTTGCATTACAGTTTTTACAATACATATCCTACTTAGTAACAGCTAACAATAACAACAGAAATGAGCAACAAACCCAGGTACAAAGAAACAACAACTTCATCCTTCCCAACTCGTGGCATTTTCTAGCAAATTCAATCTGCAGCAACTTATTTTTCTCCATGAACTCCATCAGCTCCAATTAAGGTTCAGGAATCACATCTTCCTTCAATTGTGTTTCCAATAACTCCAGTTGAGCTTCAAGCATATTTTTCTTATTCAAGAGTCCTCGTATTACAACTTTTCCCCTCTCATATATCTCATCATCAAGCCATTCAAAGTATTAGCATTTCTGTCCAAAAAGAAAAAATCCAGCAAATATTAACTAAATAAAATCTATGAAAATTAGCCCACAACAAAGAACAACTTACTGAATTCCCTTGCGAACTGCATAAACACTTTACCATGGCAACACAAGAGTAAAAACGCCTTCCCGGATTAGTTGGCTGCCAAGAGGTCCTCAAAATCACCCTCCTACCACAAAGACAAACCATCTGTGAAGGGTCTTTGAGTCCATCTTCTTCATCGCAATCAGAGGTTGAAGATGAACCACTACGAACCATGTCGAACTAAATAAAAAATGGGTGGAAGAAATTCAGGCCTCTAACTTTTGTAGAGAAAGAAAACTTTGGTGGGTGAATTCTAGGTAGGGTTTATACGGTGAAAGGGAGGCACGGTTGACTCAATAAATACACAATTCACTTTTTAGTATTTAATAAAAAGAAAATTGCTAAGTTGTATGTTTTGGCAGGAATTTTCCCGCTTCAATGTGTGTGTGTGATGATTGTGTATTTTATTAAACTTACAAAAAGCCACATAATAAAGGATAAAATGATGTGTTCAAGATTCTTTAGCCACGTAGACAAAATAAGTGACGTGGCAATACCGGGGGTGATTCCGACAGCGGGTTGCATTAAATTGCCTATTTTTAAAGTTGTGGGGTAAAATTGCTTGCCGGAAACTTAGAGTACCAGAACGGCTTAATAGGGGTAGTTGGTAAACCAAAAATGCAATTTTTCCTTACTTGAGCTAAGGGACATTGCAGACTCTCACTTCACTCTCGAGGACATGTACCAAAGCTCGGGAGCGTGCATTGGCTAACCCCTCTCCAATGGTAAGGGCCCTAGAAAGGGACGAGCCAAACAAAAACAGGCTATGCCGAAGTCCCCCTCATGCTAAGAGAAACTCCTCACCACCGCCCATCCCTGAAGTTTACTCTTTGGCGGACAAAAAACTTTTCTAAAGGCCGCCTAAGATGAGAAAAATCGAAGCTTCCAAAAACAGAAAGGCCATGACACCAAAGACTATCGTCAACTCGAGGTAGAGATTCAGAGGCTCATCGCTGGGGGACACCTCAAGAAATTTATGAGGGCCCTCGAGCGATTCAACGAACATTGCACTGAGCGAACGCGTGAGGGCAGAAGAAGCCGTTCACGCTCAAGAAGCCCTCCCCGTCACCAAACTGAGGGAAACAACCGAGGAAAATAGAAGACCGTAGAGCTTGAGAACCAACCCTACGCGGTCATTTACATGATCACGGGTAGACCCTCGGGAGGAGATTCTACTGCTTCCTGTCGTCGCTTTGTACGCAATTATGATCAGAAGTCCCAGCAAGTTAAATCTGTGTACTACATGGAAGCCAACCAACGCTCAAGCGAGAACGACATTGTTGGTTTTATAGATGGGGACTTAGAGCACATTGTAACACCCCATAGGGCCGGTGAAACTTCTGACTGCCCCATCGTGGTTAGCTTAGACGCATACAATCATATTGTAAATAGGGTCCTTGTTGATAGTGGAAGCTCAGTTAATGTTTTGCCGTACTCAACATTTCAGAAGATGAACATCACTAACATTCCCCTCGAACCCCTCAGAACATCCCTCATTGGCTTTGGGGGTGGGGTTTTGAGTTTGTCCCTCGCGGATAAATACGCTTAGCCACTTCTTTTGATCACGCCCCATAGCCTAAAACTTTAAATTTTCTTTATGCAGTTGTCGAGGTAGATCTTCCCTACAACATCATCATCGGTCGGCCTGCATTGGTAGACTTCAAGGCAGTTATCTCCACCTACCATCAAAAGCTTAAGTTCCCCACACATGAGGGAATCGGATAAGTTCTGTGCAATGTAAAAGAGGCTTGGGAATGCTATATTTTATCTCTTTGCAGCCACAAACCCAATTAAACCATCCAACCAGGGTCCATGAAGAAGACAGTGGACTTTTCGAAGCTCGATGAAAACGGGCCCGAGCGCAAACGGATTTTACAGAAAGAAGAACAAGAAAAAAGAAACCAAAGCCGCCGCGAGCGATGGTCCCCCAGGGGCGGTCGAAGAGTCCTCTACAGCGAAGAAGACCTACCTTCAGAGAAGATAGACAATCATCTCTCTGGCAAGAATAGGGCACTCGAAGTACCCCGCCCTAAAGTCAGAATCGAGCTCACCAAGAAATACCTGACCGTTGAGCTTGAGCCTAGCAACCCAGAGAAAACTAATCAGTTAGGTTCGAACCTCGAGGGTCCAGCCCAAGTCACGATCATTGATTTTCTTTAAGAGAATCTGGACGTTTTTGCATGGGAAGCCTCGGACCTCACCGGCATTGATCTGAGCGTCATAGTCCACAGGCTCAACGTGGACCCGGCCTTTAAGCCCATCAAACAAAAGAAAAGGGATGTCCATGGATTCAGAAAATAAGTCATTGAGGAGGAAGTCAACAAACTCCTCAACTCCCAGTACATTGAAGAAATCTTGTACCCATAATGGCTTTGCAATGTTGTTCTTGTGCCTAAAAGCGCAAACAAATGGCGCATGTACAACGACTTTATGGACCTAAATAAAGCCTACCCGAAGGATGCTTATCCTCTACCGCGCATAGATCAATAGTTGATTCAACCGCAGGCTACGAGCTTATGAGCATGATGGATGCTTTTCAAGGATACTACTAAATCTTCATGGCTCCCAAGGATCACCCAAAAACCTCTTTTGTGGTACATGTGGGAGTTTATTGCTTCTTGGTCATATCGTTTGGCCTCAAGAATGCTGGAGCTACTTATCAACATCTCGTAAATCGTATGTTTGAGCCAGAGATAGGAAAATCTATGGAAGTCTACTTGGATGATATGATAGTCAAGAGCGAGCGACAAAAATCTCACTTGAGCGACCTCCACTGAGCATTTAATATCCTCAGACAGTATGACATGAAGCTCAACCCCTCGAAGTGTACCTTTGGGGTTCGAGGTGGTAAATTTCTGGGCTATGTCGTTAGCCTACGAGGAATTGAAGCTAATCCAGAAAAGATTGAGGCAATACTGGATATTCCCTCCCCTCAAAACGTGAGGGAGGTCCAAGTATTGGTGGGAAAGATAATCTTCCTCAACCCTTTCTTCTCTCGTTCAGCTGACAGGTATCTGCCTTTCTTCAAGATTTTGCCTAACGTTCGCAGCTTTGCATGGACTGTAGAATACGAAGAGGCACTTCAAAGCATGAAACAATATCTCTCGTGTGCCCCACTCTTAACAAAACCGATAGAAGGAGAGCACTTGTTTGTCTATCTTTCCGTCTCTTCGGAAGCCACGAGCGCAGTACTCGTCGCAGTACGTGAGTGAAAATACTTGTCCGTATATTACTTGAGCAAAACTTTGTAGGGAGCCGAGAAGCGTTACGTGGAAATTGAAAAGTTTGCTTTTGCCCTCATCAATGCTTCTCGGAGGTTGGGGCCTTATTTTCAAGCACACTTCATAACAGTGCTCACAGATCCCTCTAGCAAGTTCTGGCCAAGTTTGATGTCTTAGAAAGGCTGATCAAATGGTCAATAGAACTGAGCCAATTCGACATCAGCTTCGAGCCTCGCACAGCCATACGGGCGCAGGTAATTGCAGACCTTCTAGTAGAGCATTTCGGGTTAGATCCCCCATCGCTTGAAGAAGTGGCTTATGGCTGCCGCACACAGATGATTTCTCGACCTCACAAGGGGGGAACCGGGGTAATCCTTAGAGATCCCCATGGAACAGAGATGCACTTTGCAATCAAGCTCACCTTCCAAGCTACCAACACTACTAGAAAACTGTCAAATAGCAACGAAAATTTAGCAACGAAAATTATTCGTTGTATTTAGCAACGAAAATAGCAACGGATAACAAATTCGTGGCAAAATATTGTAGCAACATAATTTTTGCTGCTAAATTCGTTGGTATATATAGAAAAAAATAGCGACAAATTTTTTGTTGCTAAATTTAAATAATACAAAAAAAAATAAATAAATATATATAGCAACAAAATTTTAATTGCTATTTCAATTAAAAATAAATATTTAATAAAAAAATTTAGCGACGGGTATTTTCGTTGCTATAAATAATCAATTAAAAAATACAATAAAAGATTTACATTTTATTAACGAAAAATTCGTTGCTGTTGAAATAAAAAACTAATAAAAAATAAGACATAATAAAAATTAATAAAATATTTATAATTTAACAACGGATTTTTCGTTGCTAAGTGGAATAAAAAAATAAATATTAAAAAATATTAGCAACGAAAAGTCTGTTGCTATAAGTATATAATTTAAAAAATTAATAAAATATTTATAATTTAGCAACGAATTTTTTGTTTCTATTTGAAATTAAAAAGTAGTCAAAATAAATAAATAATAAAAAATATTAGCAACGAAAAATCCGTTGCTATAAATAATTAATTAAAAATTAATAAAATATTTATAATTTAGCAACGAAAAATTCGTTGCTATAAATAGTTCATCAAAAATTGATAAAATAATTATAATTTAGCAACAAAAAATTCGTTGCTATAAATAGTTGATTAAAAATTTAATAAAATATTTATAATTTAGCAACGAAAAATCCGTTGTTATTTAGAATATAATTTATTTTGATATAAAAACTTACTAAAAATTATTTATATGGTTTAATATGCATATAAATATAATTATTTAAACTTTCATCATTATTCTTTCACGCTCTCTCACATAACACATCCATATACGTACATATGAATGTTAGATAATTACATTGATAGCCACCATTGACTTATATAATACATGAATATATGATCATATGTTTGAGGATTATATAGAGAATTCATATTTGTATAATATAACCTTTTATATAAAAAAGCCTTACATATTTTTATTTGAAAGAAAATTTTTATTATTTATATATATAAAGTATAATACACATTATAAATCACTAAAAGATGTGCAATAATTTAATACAAATAATATTTATATCTTTTAACATCTAACGGTTGCGTAATACAATAATTTATAAATCACTAAAAGATGTAAAAGTACTTCATTTAACATCTAACGACTGCGTAATATAATAATTTCTTAATATTTATATATAATTTGACAAATTTAAATATAAATATAAATACATTATAATTTTACAAATTTAAACATAAATGCATTATGTATAATATGGTCTTAAATATATTTTTAATTAAATAGAATAATATATAGTATTTAATTAAATTATTTATTATAATTTAATACAAATAATGTTTATATTTTAATAATAACAAATACTTAAAGCAATTCAAATTAGTGTATAATTATATAAAAGAATATATTATTATATGTAAAGGAGTTATCCCAGTTGGTGAAGGCTTCAACTCCTTCCCTGGAGACACGGGTTCAATCCCGCCCATGCATGAGATTATGAACAATTAATTTGGGGCTGTGGTGGCTCGGTCCTGGCTTGGGTTTAGCTCGGCGGGTGAGTGGGGGTGGCTCGTGTGGGGGGTGATTTGGCCCCATAATTTTTTTTTATTTATTAATTTGACTTTTTACCTTTTACAACGGATTTTGCAGCGGAATTTTCGTTGCCAAAAAGCAAAAAATTAATTAATTATAAGTTTGTTTGCAACGACAAATCCGTTGCTAAATATGTTAGTAAAAAATTCGTTGCTAAATCCGTTGTTAATTTTTGTGGGTAGTAAATTGTTGGTAAATTTGTTGCTATAAATTTGTTGCTAATTTCGTTGCTAATATCCGTTGCTAATAATTTGTTGCTAAATTTATTGCTATAGATTAGCCACGAGGTTTATAGCAACGAAAAATTTTCGTTGCTAAATCCGTTGCTAAAGGCTAATCCGTTGTTAATTTGACCAAAATTCGTTGCTAAATTCGTTGCTATAGAGTATTTTTCTAGTAGTGAATGCGGGGGTTGTGGTGCCTTTCGTTTGGGGTGCTACAATATTGATGTGTGTATGTATAATTTTATTAATATGTTTATTAAACTATATAAGTCAAGATATTTTAATTAATTTTTTTGTCAATATAAAAATATTATAATCTAAGTAGCAACAGAATTTTTGTTAAATATTCTATTAATTTTTAATCAACAATTTGTAGCAACGGATTTTTCGTTGCTAAATTATAAATATTCTATTAATTTTTATTAGCAACGAATTTTCCGTTGCTAAATTATAAATATTTTATTGATTTTTTAATTAATTATTTATAGCAATGGATTTTTCGTTGCTAATATTTTGTATTATTTGTTTATTTTTACTACTTTTTTATTTCATATAATAATAAAAAATCTGTTGCTAAATTATAAATTTTTTTATTAATTTTTTAAATTATATACTTATAGCAATGGATTTTCCTTTGCTAATATTTGTTATTATTTATTTCTTTTTTATTCCACATAGCAACGAAAAATCCGTTGCTAAATTATAAGTATTTAATTAATTTTTTAAATTATATACTTATAACAATGGATTTTTCGTTGCTAATATATTTTATTATGTATTATTTTTTATTATTTTTTTATTTCAATAGCAACGGATTTTTCGTTGCTAAAATGTCAATATTTTATTATATTTTTTAATCGATTATTTATAGCAATGAAAATATCCGTTGTAAATATTTATGTTTAATTGAAATAGCAATGAGTATTCCATTGCTAAATATATAGATTTATTTATTTATTGTATTACTTAAATTTTGTAACAAAAAATTTGTCGCTATTTTTTTTCGTATATAGCAACGAATTTAGCAACAAAAATCCTGTTGCTAGAACATTTTGCCACAAATTTGTTATTCATTGCTATTTTCGTAGCAAAATAGCAACAAATAATTTTTGTTGCTAACTTCCATTGTTATTTGACAGTTTTCTAGTAGTGCATTATTTTTCCCTTAAGGTTCTTGTACCATGAACAAACTCAAAGTAGATTTTGTGGGAATCATTTCATCTATCTTATTTCTTTAGGATTGAAGTATATATACATTTTCAATACAAGTAAATCGGCAGGAAACATAGAACAAATCACGTTAAACGTAACTATAAATAATACCTAATATTTACCCAAGACAGAACAAAGAAAACAAATACAACAGGAAAAGAAAACATATCTCTAAGACGCAACTTATATGTAGTTGATATCTCCTTTTTATATATTTTTCCTTTTAAATATTCGTGAATGAAGTTGTTTATCCAATCCTAACACAAAAACTAATGGCGAAATGGTTATAGGTTGTTAGAAATATATGATATAAATATACGTAATATAATGTTTATGTTTTTGTGTAATGAAGTTCTTTATATATTATATAATGTGCCATAAAAAATAAAAAAAGATAATAATAATAATAATAATAATAATAATAATAATAATAAATAAATAAATAAACTACTACTTGCCTCGGAAAGCACTCAAAAGTCGAATCGAGTTAAGCTCGGATCAAATTCTTTGAATCTGAGCTCGAACCTTTATTGACTCAGATGATTAGGTTAGCCAGCTGCCTGTCTCCTTTTCCTCCCTACATATATCTATATGTTTCCATAAATGCATAATCCATATTCAATTAGTTCACAAAAGCATATTTATTTTATTAATTTGCAATCATCGTACATATCAAACGCTAATACAAAAGTTCATAATTTGTAAAATAAGACAAGCCCTCTCCCGAGAAATTAGGCTATTTCCAATATTTATTCTCCATGCATAACGCATCGATCACAAACCCATCAAGCATTGATGTAAGCATCCAAATCCTTGAAAATCTTGACTGCAAAATCCTTGATTAGGTCAGGATTGGGTACTTCTTCACTTGCCTTGTCAAATTCACAGCACCATTTCACTGAACTCCCATCCCCCTTGGGGCTCACGGTAAGGCTGGCTTTGAAATTGGTATAGTATTTGATGAGGTCCCCATCAATCACACTATAGCTTAGGGTTTTCTTCTCTTCGTCAACTAGTTCGATCTTCTCTGTCGTGCTTGTGATCTCCGATATTCCTGATTAAAAAGTTTTGGGTTCGGATTATAATCACTTCTGACATCATAATTTGTCGATTTTCTATTCAACTTTGGTAAGATTCGTTTCGATTGTTTTGAGTTTGGTACTTCAGGATTTAACTTTGTATCAATTCACCAGATATTTTTAAAGTTGAGATTAATGATTATGAGTGTTGTACATACCTAAATCCCATCCATTAGACTATTTTATGGTGCGTAAATGTATTAAATTTGATGCAAATTGAGAGTTATGGTATCGAATCTGAAGTTTGAGAAAGGAATAGGACCGAATTGAAATCATCTCATTCTTTTATGCGAATTTCATCTTATATTCCTTGTTTTCAGACTCATATGCGTACAAACGATGACTTTATTTTTGTGTTAATAGGGTGATGCAATACTTCTTTCTTTTTTTTTTTCCCGCAAAGTAATACAAAATGAACACATGGAAATTGGTATAAAAATATTTGGTAATAGAATATGAATTTATGAATATGTAAGATTAAATTATTGAAATAATTGTTAAAACATGAATGTTTTCAATTTATGAATTTTAAATTAAATATTTAAGGATTTCGTATAATATAATCAATCTATCTATCTATATATGGGAATATCTTATTTTATAATTGATTCATAAAGGAGCTTATACATAGTAGTTCTCTTATCGTACATGTACATGAATCCACCGTATGACCAAGCATTTATTAGAAGAATAGTACAACATTGAAAGAAACATAGTCCAAACTCCAAAACATACTCATAACTAAATATTTTGCTTATTCTTTTTTTTTTTGGTTAAAAATATTTTGCTTATTCAAAATACTTGTGTTATATTTTAAATATGACAACAAATTTTGGATAACTTATTTTAGTTTTAACCTCATTTAGCCTTAAATATTACATATTATCTCTATTATAATTTGCTAATGAAGGTATTTGTACTCATTTACAAATCGTAAAAGCAATTCTTGAAAATGAAAACTTCATGTATAAATACAACTAACTACGTCGGATTTAAATGTAATTTACTAAATTTAACATAAATAACAAAGGGGTAATTTTGAAAAGCTGCAAGTATATTAATTTGACTAATAACCCTAAGGAGGAAAAACTCAATGAAAATATTGCATATTGTCCATTGCTTGCAGTGTATATGACCGAACCTCCATAATATCTTCTTCATGTTTTTATTTTCTATTCTTAATTGATTATATTCGAATTTTGAATATATATATATATATATATAGAGAGAGAGAGAGAGAGAGAGATCAATACCGGGTGCATACTTGATCAAACGAACAGTGCCGGCGGATTTTCCGTCGCCTTCAATTACTTCAACGGCCTGATATTCTTGAGGAAAAGCTTTGGGGAAGAGAGTGGTTGTTTCTTTTATGCTTTCCCAGAATTTCTCTGCATTGGATTTCAGCTCAACCTCAACCTCAAGCTTAGAAGCCATTTGAGCAAAAAAATTATTCAACACAAATTCCAGCACTATGGGTGATATTTGGCTGTGGAACTGATGGTTCAAGCTCATCCGAAAGCTTGTATTTATAGACTTTTTTTTTCTTTTTCTTTTGTATTATTAATACAATACAAGGACCTACTACCCTTCATGTTTGGCGAAATTACATAAAGGTCTCATTTATTATATATATATATACCAAAGAATCATTATTCACCTCAAAATTCTTTTTAAAAAATTAATATTAGGCTGAATCACGTGTCATGCACTGATGCTAAGAAAAACATACGAATTTGAAAACTCATTTGAAACGACAATGCGAGTAATTAATCAGTACTTGCATGGTAATAATTGAGCTTGTCAATCTTAATAAAGTTAAAAAGCAGCTTATGTAATTGTAATTATATATAATGTAGAATTTGCAACAGAAATCGGTTTAAACGATTAAAAATTCTTCTTTCAGAGCAACGATCCAGATTTCTCTAACCTCATGGGTGTGTATTTGAAAAATAAAAAATATATGTAGAATGTAGAATTTATTTTATTTAAGTGGTATCATATCGCTAATATCATATTGCAAAGTATAAATTACGTAAACATGTATAGTTTGTTGCAATGAGGAAAATTTTACAAATATGTGTCAATAATAATATGTGAAATTTAATATAGTTTGAAGCATTTTCGACCTATAAAAAGATACAAAAAGTTAAAATAATTCAAATGCATACAGCAAAAAAAAAAAATTATGACAAAAAAGATCGAAAATTAGTATGACAAATAAAAAGAAACACCGCCGAAACTACACAAAAAGAAAAGTACAATACTTTACGGTAGAGAAAACTGAAAAAGCTTGGAATGCCATCTACAATTATCAAAATAATATTCCCCATTTATATATCTTAATAATGAGAAGAAGGGAACATAAATGATTTATTTTAAATATTATAATAAAATGTTCAATTCAGTGAAAGAGTTTAATCTTCTATAATACATCAGTGTAATAATAGATTAGGCTTAAGGTCTAATTCAAGACACTGGTGAAAGTTTTTTTCTTTTTCCTGGCATAATTACGATAAATAAAATCCCAAGCATCAAAAGCATAATTTTCCCTGAAAATAATAATACAGGTTAATTACAGATACCCCTTTCTTCAGGTTATAGGGCGCTTTGCCCCTCGTCCTTTTATTTTGGGTGAAATGTAAAACTTAATCTCTTTTAAACAAAAGCAAATTATTTTTTTAGTTCCATACTAATGGGTTGTTCTCACTTTTGATCCCAAGGTTTTCAATAATCGTTTTTTTGGTCTTGTAGTAATTTTTTTTCTCACTTTGAGGAATTCCGTCAAATAATTGACGGAAGTCAATATTCATCCATTAATTAATTAATTAATTAATTTATTTATTTTTTATCTATATCCATTAATTTCATATATTATATATTTATTATATATAATATATATATTATATCTTATATAATATGTAATACACGTATATATTATATATTTTAATTTATAATATGCATTTTGTTATATCTATTTTAATACA
>JBBMKE010393507.1:0-12800 GCA_037834125.1 Lippia alba | reverse complement strand
TTTCAATTAATAATTTAGAAAATGTATGTTTTATTAAAAAGAAAAGAATTAGATAAACCTTCACTATAGAATCAAATATTAATTTTTATTTTTTTTGTCGGCAATCAAATATTAATTTTGACTCATTAAATTCTTGCGCACATTAATTTGATAAACCATAAAACATGAACTGAAATGTCATAGGGACGTCTTCAATTTGAAACTTGAACTTTGAAATGTGGAAGATGTAGAGACGGGTTTAGCTTGATGGATGTTAGCCGGCGAGATTGACGAAGAAATATTTTATTTTGGAGCCTAGTTCATTCAAGACAATAGTTAAAGAAAATGTTTTAATTTTGAAACTTTATTCTTTCCAGACCATAGTTCAAGAAAATGAAGTTCGAATATTGACAAGTTTAAAATTATAGTAACGAGCTGATAAGATGGATATAAACAAATTGAACAATGTCATAGGGATGTCTTATTGTTGATGGACAAGAACAAATTCCACTAAGGGAGATAATTGCAGGAAAATTAGGTTATGAACGAATTTGGAGATTAATGAGAATTGTGACTCATGAATCATGATTTATAAATAAGACTTTACTGTATAAGAGCAGCTATATATTCAAGAAATTCACTCAATATATTGGAGATTAGAAAAGGAAGAGAAAAGCATACGTGCATTCTTATCTATTTATAACTTGAATCTTGACTACTCACTTATTCTTGGAGTAACTTGCGGGTGGAATATGTTCTTTCTCTGCACTATAGCATGAACATGAAGCTACCAAAAAGTAAAATAAATTAAAATGAATCTAACTCTTGAGTCGAGTGAAGTAAATTGTCTATATCCTTATTTCTTGGGTTTTAAATGTCATATTAAGAAATTAAAATTTATGACAGTACAAGTTTATCTTATTTATATTTTAGATTAATTAAAAATTCATTAATTATCAGCATTTTAATTTCTTTTTAAGAAATGAGAGAATTAAGATAAGTAAATAATGATATAAATTTAAAATTTTAAAATACTCGAAATTTAATTTTTCATGTAAAGAAAGGAAACGGAATATAGCTGACACGTCCGAAGCCTAGGAGGCTAGACGTTTCATCTTGAGGCTAGCGGTTGTGCCCCTGAAGTCGACTAGGACGAAGGATCGTAAGCATGTGAATACTCATGAGCTCAAGACCATTACCGGCGTCTATTTACAGAGTTGCAATGATATAGGGTTGCTTTGACGAAGATTATGAGGTTACTATACTATCGCGTGGGTCTGGAATTGGTTACTCATCGGGGGAGTAGGAATTTGTATGTCCATGAGGTCTTGTTTTATCTTCATTTGATGGGGCATTCTTGTAGTTTTTCCATCCTTGATGGATGGATCATGCATTCTTATATGAATTTTTGGTTAACTCAGAGTGCTTTATATGTGAGTTGAGCGTCTTAGTAATAATTTTATGCCTCGCTGATCAGTTTCTTTAAAAAACATGTATATATGCACTTGTTCGTATACTATTATATTATTTTTTTTGAAACGCTATTGTATTATTTTAATATTTTGTAATAGTTATGAACTCTCGAAAATAGGATGATCCCTTGAGATTTGAAAATTTATGAACAACCTTTATATTTTCTCTCACAAATTTCTCCAACAGTTAATTACGGTGTTAAGTTTTGACTATGTCAACAAAATTATTTTTAGAAATATTAATTTTAGAAATTACAATTCTAATTGAGAGTGTATTGTAATAATATTGGAAGTGTAAGAATATATTTATAATTTTTGTTAAATTTATATTTTTTAATTTGAAAATTTGTAATTTAACGGTACATGGGGAATTCGTTATTTCTCGAATCTTGTGAAAAATTTGTATTTTCGCTAAAGCGCAGGAGGTTGTTTGTAATTAACCTAATATATTTTTTTATATTTTCCAATTGATTTTTATATTATGCGCACTTCCAAATTGTATTATTTAAATTGAAACTATGACATGTTACTTTAGTTAAACAAAAGTTTATATAAATTTCTTATTTATATTTACATGTAATAATAATAATACTAATAATATTTACCTTTTATATTAATATGGATCACAAGACAATATTTTCAAAGTATATTAGAATTTTGAATTATAAGATATATTTTAAATTTAGTTTAAAAGTGATACATGATTTTTGGTCTAATTAATAGTATATTAATTGTAAAAAGAAAGAAATTAGAATAATTTTTTTTATGCAGAAATATAATTTTTAAAATTTGGGGTAACACGGATATCCAATGCTACTAAACTCAAAATTTAACACTTTAGTTTTTGAATTATAATTATTGTTTTTATACATTACTATTATTACAATTAACGTTTTTAACTATAAAATTTTGACTTTTATGCATATCGTGAGATTTAGGCTATGTATGTAGAGAGAGAGAGAACAAAACCTAGGTAGAGAGAGAAGGGAACTGAGCACACTGAAAAACCCTTGTTTCAGTTCAGATAAATGTCTTGAAGCTGCTTTCTTTATCCTTCCTCTCCAGTTGTGGCGTCTACGCTTTTGAGGCGCGTTACTATTCATCGCTTTCATCTCCCAATTATCAACTTGACTTCTAGTAAATCCAGGTTTGACTCTCATTGCTTGTTTAATTTTCCCATATTTTTTTGGGTGTTTTTTCGTTGTTTGAGAAATCTGTTGCGAATTGTTAGAATTACCCCTTTTTCCATGTGGATATTGCTGGTGTTTTTGTGAAGAAAGACCTTTTTTTCAATTGTTTTGCATCTTTGATGTTGTGAGGTGGAGTGACTAATATTGGGTCTGGGATTGGTCTGTTGTGATTTCATGTTTTGTTGACTTGATGTCTGAATATGTTCCTGTCCGCTGCAAGATTTGATTTTGCTCATGATTTTATACGGCCTTTGGGTGAAATCCAGTTAACTCTTGCACTTGTGATTCGAAATCTGTGTAGACTTATGCTTTGTATCTGATCTTCTCTTTATGGACCATTGAATTGTAGTTTCTGTGAGCTGGCGGGGAAAGAAATGGCGGAAGAAACGGGTAAAAGCTTTGCTCGGAGAGATAAGCTTTTGGAAATCGAGTCACAGGTTCGGAAATGGTGGTCCGAGGGTGATGTTTTCCGGGCTGAGTCGAAGGATTCGTCACCCGAAGATGAGGAGAAGTTCTTTGGTAACTTCCCCTTCCCTTATATGAATGGGTACCTGCACTTGGGCCATGCATTCTCCCTCTCAAAACTGGAATTTGCAGCTGCTTATCATAGATTGAGGGGAGCCAATGTACTGCTGCCGTTTGCTTTTCATTGCACCGGTATGCCCATTAAAGCTTCAGCTGATAAGCTTACTAGGGAAATAGAGCAGTTCGGAAACCCTCCAGTGTTTCCGGTTGCTAAAGAGGAGGAAATTGGTGAACCAGAGGGTGGAGGTGAAGGAAACCCGACTCAACCGGGTGGTAAATTTAAGGGTAAGAAATCGAAGGCTGCTGCTAAAACTGGTGGGATCAAGTACCAATGGGAGATTATGCAGAGTTATGGTTTGTCTGATTCTGAGATAGCCAAGTTCACTGATCCGTATTATTGGTTGACTTTTTTCCCACCTCTGGCTGTGGAGGATTTGAAGGCTTTTGGTTTGGGATGCGATTGGAGGCGAACATTTATCACCACTGATATGAATCCTTATTTTGATTCTTTTGTTAGGTGGCAGGTTAGGAAATTGAAAGAAATGGGGAAGATTGTAAAGGATTTGAGATATGCTGTGTATTCACCTTTGGATGGTCAGCCATGTGCTGATCATGATCGGGCTTCAGGAGAAGGTGTGATCCCGCAAGAGTATATTCTCATAAAAATGGAGGTTGTTTCACCTTTCCCACCAAAGCTGAGTTCTCTTGAGGGTAAAAAAGTTTACCTTGCTGCTGCAACATTGAGGCCGGAGACGATGTATGGTCAAACTAATTGTTGGGTATTGCCGGATGGAAAATATGGTGCTTTTGAAATTAACGACACTGAGGTGTTCATCTTAACAAGAAGGGCTGCTCTGAATTTGGCTTATCAGAGGATGTCTCGTGTTCCAGAGAAACCTACTTGTTTGGTTGAGTTGACTGGTCAGGATCTCATCGGTTTGCCTCTAAAAGCCCCTCTATCATTCAATGAAGTTATTTACACTCTTCCCATGACATCAGTTCTCACTGATAAAGGTACTGGAATTGTCACTAGTGTCCCAAGTGACTCTCCAGACGATTATGTGAACTTCAAGTTTATAAAAGAGAAAAAGAAATATTACCAAGATACGTATAAGGTGGATCCAGAATGGCTTGAGCATTACGATGTCATACCCATTATTCACCACCCTGATTTTGGAGACAAGTCCGCCGAGAGGATATGCAATGAGAAGAAAATCAAAAGCCCAAATGAGAGGGAGAAACTCGACGAGGCCAAGAAAATAATCTACAAGGGTGGTTTCTATGAGGGAACCATGATTGTTGGTGAATTTGCTGGATATAAAGTTCAGGAAGCTAAAACCTTGATTAGGAACATGCTTTTGGAAAGCGGGCAGGCTGTGATCTATAGTGAACCTGAAAAGAAAGTCATGTCGAGATCTGGGGATGAGTGTGTTGTGGCTCTCACAGATCAATGGTACATCACTTATGGAGAAGAAGAATGGAGAAAAGCAGCAGAGGATTGCTTAGCTGGAATGAATCTTTTCTCAGATGAAACGAGGCATGGATTTGAACACACCTTGAGCTGGTTGAATCAATGGGCATGTTCTAGAAACTTCGGGCTTGGAACACGAATTCCGTGGGATGAGCAATTCTTGGTTGAATCTTTGTCGGATTCGACTCTTTATATGGCGTATTATACCGTAGCCCATATGCTGCAGAGGGGAGATATGTATGGTAGCGATAGGTCTTCAGTAAAACCTGAGCAGCTCACAGATGAAGTTTGGGATTTCTTGTTTGTGAATGGCCCGTATCCTAAATCCTCCGACTTACCTTCCTCCCTTCTTAACAAGATGAAGCAAGAATTCGAGTATTGGTACCCGTTTGATCTCAGAGTATCAGGGAAGGATCTCATTCAGAACCATCTGACATTTTGCATCTACAATCACACAGCCCTCTTGCCTAAGCATCATTGGCCTGGAGGATTCAGATGCAACGGGCACATTATGTTGAATTCTGAGAAAATGTCAAAGTCAACTGGAAATTTCCGGACACTTCGAGAATCCATCGAGGAGTTTTCAGCTGATGCAACGAGATTCGCTCTTGCTGATGCGGGCGACGGAATGGATGATGCGAACTTTGTCTTTGAGACTGCTAATGCTGCAATCTTGCGCCTCACGAAAGAGATTTCTTGGATGGAGGAAGTTCTTGCTGCTGAATCATCTTTGAGAAATACTGCACCCACAACTTACGCTGACCGTGTGTTTGCTAATGAAATGAATATAGCTGTGAGGACGACAGAGAAGAATTATGGTGAATATATGTTTAGAGAAGCTTTGAAGAGTGGTTTCTATGACCTTCAAGCTGCAAGAGACGAGTATAGGCTTTCTTGTGGCAGTGGAGGAATGAACCGTGACTTGTTATGGAGATTTATGGATGTTCAGACTCGTCTCATTGCTCCAATATGCCCGCATTATGCTGAGTTTGTCTGGCAAAAGCTGTTGCAGAAGGAAGGCTTTGTTGTGAAGGCGGGATTCCCTACAGCTGGCACACCTGATCTCACCCTAAAAAGAGCAAACACGTACTTGCAAGACTCCATCGTTTCTATGAGGAAACTTCTGCAGAAACAGGCTTCGGGTTCCAAGAAAGGCAAAATGAGCACACCAAATGCTGTGCAGAATAAACTCACTGTTGGTTTGATTTTTGTGAATGAACAGTATGATGGTTGGAAAAAGGAATGTTTGAATATTCTCCAGAAGAAGTATGATAATGAAACCGGGACATTTGCACCCGACCAAGAAATCTTATCCGAGTTGCAAAAGAGTGAAATCGGGCAGTCAGGAAATTTCAAACAGACACAGAAGCTTTGTATGCCGTTTTTGAGGTTCAAGAAAGACGAAGTTAAGGCTGTTGGTGTTCAGGCATTGGATCTGAAGCTACCTTTCGGCGAAATTGATGTTCTTTTGGAGAATGCTGAATTGATCAAGCGGCAGTTGGGTCTCGAACGTTTGGAGATTTTGTCTGCAACCGATGCTGATGCTGTTGCAAAGGCTGGGAATCATGCTTCGGTTTTGAAATCTAATACACCTTCTCCAGGAAACCCCACTGCAATCTTTCTGAACTGATAATTTTGCAGATATTGAGGTTCTTAGTTTATTTCATTTGAAATGTTATGAATCTTGTTTTTGTTGTGTTGGATTGAGTTCTATGCGATGATTCAAAGTGTTTTGACATTTGTTCTTGAGTGACACTGTTTTTGTCATGGATTTTATTGGCTTCTATATACAGCGTATAAGTTCCGTGTCAGCCTTATCTATATCATGTAGTCTTCGTGTTCCTATTCATGGATCATCAGTGGAAGGTAAAAAAAAAAGAACAGAATAGGTTTCACTATTTATGCAAAACTCGTATTTAATGCTTCCCCTTCACCTTCCACATCCTGATTTATTCTCAATATTGAGTAAATACTATTAGTGAACATGAAAAATTATACTTAAATCTGATTTTTAGATATATTCCAGTGTTCTATCAACAATATTCTTTATTATTCATTATGACTGATTGTAACAATCGTTTATAACAATTGAAAAAAAAATTAAAATCAGTGTCTTTCCTTACATCATATAATAGGCAAAATAAGAATATAATTGAGTATAAAAAAGTAACTAAAGAAATCAGCTACAAATAATGAGTTCTAAGTTAGTTCAATTTACGACAATTTAAATTCAAACGTCCCTGGAACCTGAACTAATAAAACTCGAAATAACCGGAAAATTGTCTTGATATCATAACTAATGATTTTATGTTCCTGAGGTTTTCAGACGAGCCTCCCTTCCGCAAAAACATTTATTAAACAAGGAGAATTTTAAAGATCCCAACATTATCATATAAACTTATAGTTCTAATAAAAATAATTATAAATTTGATAATAATATAAAAATTTTAATTCAACATTGTTTTTTCACACACATCCAATGTGAAGGTCACTAGTTTTTTTTTTGGTTCGATCAACGAAACAACCCAGGTTATATTCCCTGCAATCTTGACTATGCAAGCTCCTTAGCTCACCTGGCTCCTCATTCCGAAAGATGACAGCCTCTCCAATGTCATACCCCTTCTTGGCCAAGCAATCAGCCTCCCGATTACCAGATCTGTGTATGTGTTGTAAATCTATTTCCCATGGCATTTTCAGGTAGTTCGGCAGTCGTTAACAATTGCGCCGTATGGGTGTCTTTCCACATCTCCCTCCTTAACCAGTTTAACGGCCAACTCCGAATCGCATGCCACCTTAATACGTCGAAATCGCCTTTCCCAAGCAAACTTAAGCCCCTCTCGGAGGCCAAGTAATTCCACAAGAGTGATTTCCGAGAAGCCAATTTTTATGGAGAAACCACTAATCCATTTGCCATTATCATCTCTGATAATTCCCCCTGCAATCCGCCTCTTTGCTGCGATCTCGGCGACTCCCATCCACATTAAGTTTAACCCATCCCGGAGGCGGTTTAACTCACTGAGTTGCAGCTTTGGCCATGACCGACTTCCAATTTCTCATACTCAATTGATCAATGTCCGTGGCCAAGAGAATCACATTTCTCATAGTGATGTGTGTCGGCTCGGAATTCCCCTGATACTCCGCTTTGTTCCGCGCCTTCCATATGCACCAAATTGTAGCCATGCACGTGCTCCCCCAGCTACATCCAATTGGGTTCTTAACCCGGTAGGTTCGACGCAGCATGTCCTGCAACCAGTTCTCCCCAGTTTCATTGCAGAATTCCATAAAGTCAGTATCATTTAAGATGTTTCTCCAAACAGCCTGAGCATATTGGCATTGTTTGAGGACATGAGTGATGTCCTCGCGCACAGCATGGCAGCGGTTACACTCCGCCAATTCACTCATATGTCGGTCGTATCTCAACGCATTAGTCATGAGACTTCCGTGGCAGATTAACCAGATGAAGGTTTTCAGTTTTTGAGGTATATGCAGCTTCCATAACCAGCTCCACCCATTTCCATTATCTTCCCCATTTTCTTGGATCAAATTATATGCTTCCTTACAGGAGAAGTTCCCCACGTTGTTGCCCGTCCAGATCAGCATATCATGTTGGCCTTGACTATTAGGTAGAGGAATGCTTAGTATATCCTGTACTAATTCCGGAGGGATCTCTGTTTTAATGTTCTCAACGTTCCAGGCTCCATTCTCGTCAATGATGGCTGCGATGTTGAGGTAATTATCTTCCTTCTCGACCGGTGTGTTTAGCCGTTCTCTCAGCGTCTGTTTGCCACACCAAACATCATCCCACAAAGATATTCGACGACCATCTCCAATCCTCCACTTCAGGCCCTTACTCCATTTTTTTGAAACTACGGACAATCCCTCTCCAATACCGTGAAGTGTTAGGCTTAGGTGAATGCTCCAAGATATCCGTCCCTTTAAGGTATTTTTCCTCAAATATTTTACTCCACATGCTGTTGTTTCGCCACTTTCCAACCCGACTTTGCCAACATTGCGATGTTTTTCATTCTGGCTTCTTGAATTCCGAGTCCCCCAACCTGTTTATTCTTTGTAACCTTTTTCCAACGCAATAAATGCGTTTTCTTTTTGTCAATATCAGACGACCAAAGAAAATTTCGGTTGATTTGATCCAACCTATCACATACCGATTGGGGGAGCCAATTCGTATGCATATGATAAACCGGGATTGACGTCATGACTGTTTGGACAAGAGTTAAGCGTCCTGCCAAGTTCAGCACTCCGAGATACTTACCAAGATCTCCGGTTTCTTCAATTCCCACAAGCCTGACCACTTCTCTACGTTCCACCGCTGGAACTCTGTCTCCAAACATCACCTTGGGTTTGTTCAAATTAATTCTGAGGCCTGAAGCAGCACAGAACACATCTATAACCTTTTTAATTGCTCTAGCATAACTTTTGGTCACTTTTGCCCGTAAGAAGGTCAGTAGTTTTGTTTTTAATTAAGTTGCAGTTTGTTTCGTGTGAAGTTTTTTTAAAGACAAGTAGTTGACGTCAGTTTAAATAAAGAAAGGGCAACATACAGTTTGCCCCTTGTACCTATTGGAAAAATTACACCAACACCCCCTGGGGTCTAGGCTAATTAAGCATACACCCCCTCTCTAGTTTGGGTAATTAAATTTACACCCCCTATGACAGTGTAGGTGTTACCTCCCCAGTGTCTTGGATGGTTTTTGCTCGTCATTCGAGAAGTTTCTACGAAAGTCCAATTTTATCCTTTTGTTAAAAAGATCAATAGAATCCTAATTTTGAACTGTAATGTATTTAGATTATTACACAAGTATGGGTCCATCTTGTAATGTAGTAATACTTTTTGAAATTGTATTACTTATTTTAATTTTTGTGAAAACCTCATTCTCCATCTCATATTTTTACCTTTTTCCTTTCATTAGAATAAAGATCGGCTCATGTTTGAACGTACGATGTACAGATATGGATATGGCACATAGTACATGGATATTGCGGTATGGACACGGTATAATACGGATATGGCGACATAATTTTTTTTAAGATTTTCATCTAATGACAGTCAGACATATGAAATAATACGGATATGGCGACATAATTTCCAAGGTATCATGAACATACCATATATGAAAATTTTATATTTTCATATATGGGCTTCGATGTGGCAGCGGTGGTCGAAATGCCATGAGAAGGCGAGTTTGTCTCAGTGGCGTAGCATGAGATTGACGGTGGAGGACCGGTGGTTGAAAAGATTCTTGACGGGTGGTGAAAAATTAGTCATAGGAAGATGGTGCTGTGATATCGGAGGTGAAATCGGGGCGGAGAGGAAATTTTGGAGAAGATGATCGTTAACGAAAATTAAATATTTGAATTTTCTTATTATTACTTTGAAATTTGAAATAGTGTTGTTTTGATTACCAGCTAACACATATTATATCAGTGCCAGGTGGATTTGTATTATTGATGCAGTAATAGTGTTAATTTTGGGGCAGTGGAAGGGTGGAAAAAATAAAGGGTATTTTAGTAAATGGACAACAAACATGAATTTTTTTATTTCAAAGTAAACATATATTCTGATTATATTTTTGTTGAAGTAAACGCGTGTCAGACTACATACACAGACATGTAATATCATGACATACGATAACACAACATGATTAGTAAACGCGGTCTTAGAAGAATTTCCACAACATAGGTATTATGAACACACCATATTTGAATTTTCCGATCAACTAAACACGAATGCTTATGCAAACCTATTATATATTGTGAGATACTACAAGATCAAAACTAGTCTTCAAGGATCATCTGACAATCAATTCTGTCGAAGCTAATCTGCATTGCATCGTAATCGAAAGCAACATTATAGTTTTGTTGAGCATATATGCCAATAATATATGGATCATGATTAGTAACATCCACAGCCATGCAAAACACACCATCGCCTTCCCTTCTGAACAATGCTTCAACATCCAAATCAATCTCAACTCCCCCGGATAACTTCAAACTCACCATTGGGAAGCCTTCAAGGTCCCTCCTCAAATCCCCCCTATAGCATGGTCTCTCTCCTGCATTTTCATCGACGACAGGATTCAAGAAGCCGTGTAACAACTTCGTCACTTGGCCCTTGAGTTGTCCGAATGCATTTCTTGTAAGGTAAGTAAACGTCGACCCTGAATCTATGGCAACATTATGATGAAACTCAAGGGGGTGGATTTGAAGTTGTGTATCCCCTATACTAATCCCTTCTAATTTGACCATATAATAGCCGTCCATAGCACGTTGCATGGGGGTCGAATCTCCTTGTATAACGGCCCCGTCACCTAATACAAGCCGACTATACATGTAATCAGGATCACTAATATTACCTACGCAATATGAGAACTTGTTACCAATTCGAGAGACTAGAGAGTATTCGTTTAGAGGATGGAGGCCAAGAAGACCGTGTGGTGAAAGTCCGCTTTCATCAAAAGTCTCGAGTGAATAACCAAAGATCAAATGCCGAATTGGAGCTATGCCGTCAGTGGATGATGAGAATGTGAATTTCTCTAAGGCAATCATACCTGAAGTGTGTGAATTATCAAGATACTGAACCGTGTATGTACAATGCGACTCGTCGCTGCAGGTCTCAGTAAAGTCATTCAAATATTCGAAGCATTCATATCTGTAGCTGCATGTAATGCCAATATAAGTTGACGAAGCGTCACGGTTATAATTGGAGGTAGGGGCACCTTGAACCCATGTTAGAGGACTTCCGGTGTCCACGCCCAAAAGTACGGAGACGGGTGGTTGGCCGATGGAAATATTAACAAATAAGCATGTAACAAAAGGGTCTGGAACCAAAGGAGCTGTAATGACATCAGTATCTCTTTCTAATCGTAAGCGGTTTTTTGGATTACGAAGTAAGGGTAAACGAGAATCGCGGTGTAAAAGAGGAAGGACTATCTTGTGAGTACCATTAACAGAGGCATCAATGGGAACAATGGTTGTCCAAAGATTAGTAATGAGAAGAAGAAAAGTGTAACATAAAACAGAGGAAAGTAGAATGCAAGAATTTGTCATTGTGAAAATTTCTAGCCAAGTGGGATTAGCAGTAACAAGAAAAGCTTTTTTTCTTTTTTGTAGGTTATGATCAGGAGAGCATTTGAAGCAAGCTATGGTTTCTCCATATATAATGAGAATTACCTCAATTTAATATTTCTAATCAAAGAACATTTCGTTTCGTGTTAAGTTTTCTTCAAAGACTAGTAGGTGGGCATGGTTTAGATAAAGAAAGGGTAAAATACAGTTTGCCCCTTTTAACTATTGGTAAATTACACCAACACCCCCTGGGATCTGGGCTAATTAATCATGAACCCTATCAAGTTTGGATAATTACATATACACCCCCTATGACAGTCCAAATGTTACCTCTCTAGCGTTTTGGTTGGTTTTGGCTCATTTCCTCAAGAACTTACTATGAAAATCAAATTTTTTCCTTTGCTGAACCCTATTCTTGAAGTAAAATGCGCTTGTATTATTGCTTATGTATGTGGCCCTCTTGTAATGTAATTAATTAATTAAAAAATGGTTAGCCAATTTATTTAAAGTTTAATCAGGTAAATTAATTATATTATTATGTCATAATTTATTTTTGTGGTTGTATTGAAATGGGAGATCTACACTTTTTTGCGCGGGGGAGAGGTGCTGGTATCAGCAGATGATGATTTTCGTTTTCTTCTGTTTCACAAGTTGAAATATCATATATAGACACATATACCTAAATTTTAGATATTTTAGGTAATCCAAAAACTACAAATGCTTAATCTATCACGTTTAAATATGAAATCATTATTTTATGCTGTCATTTACCCTTAATTATTGTTTCCCAAATTTGAGATGATTAAATAAAGAGTGGGTAGAAACCAAGGAAAGTTCTTGTAATTTCTCAAACTTAAAAGGGGAAGTTTGTGTAATTATCACATTTTATGCCCTTTTAAATAGCGCAGGCGCGCACACACACACACAAAGAACCCATGGATTCAGAAAATGATCAAATTATTAGTCTTCAAGTAGTTCACATTCCATCCTCTGAAAACTCACACTCTTTGCATCTAAATCAAACCCTACATTGTAATACTGCTGTGCCCTAACTCCAATAATATTCTCACTGTATTCAAT
>JBBMKE010393397.1:0-12801 GCA_037834125.1 Lippia alba | reverse complement strand
AGCTACTTATCATTGTTTAGTTAACCGAATGTTTGAGCCTGAGATCGGAAGGTCCATGGAGGTCTACGTGTATGGCATGATTGTGAAGAGCGAGCGTCAAGGTTCGCACTTGGATTATCTCCCTTAAGCGTCCAACACACTCAGACAGTACGGGATGAAACTTAATCCCTCAAAATGTACGTTTGGAGTTCGAGGTAGCAAATTCTTGGGCTACGTGGTCAGTCAACGAGGGATAGAGGTAAATCCTGAGAAGATCAAAGCAATCTTGGATATCCCGTCCCCTCGAAATGTAAGGGAGGTGCAAGTGTTAGTAGGGAAAATAATCTCTCTCAATAGATTCATCTCTCGATCTACTGATAGAAACCTACCCTTCTTTAAAATCCTGCGCAATGCTTGCAATTTTGAATGGACTACGGAGTGCGAGGAAGCCCTCCAGAACATGAAGCAATACCTCTCGTGCGCGCCACTTCTAACAAAACCAATAGAGGGAGAACATCTGTTCGTCTATCTCTCAATTTCTTCAGAGGCCACGAGTGTGTGCTTATTGCAGTACGCGAGCGAAAGCACCTGCCCGTTTACTATTTGAGCAAAACCTTACAAGGTGCAGAGAAACTTTACGCAGAGATTGAAAAATTTGTTTTTGCCCTTATCAACGCCTCTCGAAGGTTGAGGCCCTATTTTCAAGCACCCTCACAGATCAACCTCTTAAACGTGTCTTAGCCAAGCTGATGTCGCTGGAAGGCTGATCAAATGGTCCATTGAGCTGAGCCAATTCGACATCAGCTTCGAGCCTCGCACGGCTATACAAGCGCAAGTTGTAGTGGACCTTTCAGTAGAACGCTTTGGGTTAGATTCCTCATCGCTCGAAGAAGACGATTTATGGCTGCTACACACAGATGGTTCCTCGACCTCACAAGGGGGAGGAGCCGGGGTGACCCTCAGGGATCCCCATGGAGCAGAGATGGAGTTTGCAATCAAGCTAGCCTTTCAAGATACCAACAATAAAGCCAAATACGAGGCGCTCATTCAGGGACTCAGGATCGCTCGGAAGAACGGAGCTGTCAGGATAACAACATATGTAGACTCCCAGTTGATTGCAAGCCAAATCAATGGAACTTATAAAGCTCGAGAAACCACCATGGTGTGTTAACTAGCGAAAGCCAAAAAAATCATTGTTGAGTTCAAGGAGTTCAACTTGCTGTAGGTCCCACGAGTGGAAAACGAGCTCAAAGACGCCCTTTCGAAGTTTTCATCTTCTCTAGATGGAACCTGCGAGCGAACAGTCACCTTCCTCAGAACCGAAGAACCTCTGATAGTGGAAAGTGAGCCTTCGGGACAAGTCAATATGATTGATCCTTTCGAGCCATGCTGGCTTGACGTGATCATCTTGTTCCTCAGAGATGGGATTTACCCGAGCAACAAAATTGAGGCAAGAAAGATAAGAAACAAGGCTCCCAAGTTCTCATTGGATAACGAGGGGCGGCTCTTCAAATGCTCATTCTAGGGTCCACCAATGAAGTGCCTCAGACCCTCGCAGGCCAAGGAAGTATTGGAACATGTGCATGACGGCAATTGTGAAAATCACTCTGGCGGTCGGATCTTGGCCAAGAAGACACTGGGAAGTGCATTCTAATGGCCCTCAGTCTTGTAGGATACCATGAACTACTCCAAGAAATGCCCCAAATGCCAGTCCCACTCAAACATTCCTTAGCTTCCCGTGGCTCAAATGATCCCTATTGATGTATCATAGCCCTTTGATCAATGGGGCATTGATATCGTTGGACCCCTTGCAATGGCGGTCGGGCAATGGAAATTCGCTATCATCGCAGTAGACTACTTCACAAAGTGGGCCGAGGGTGAAGCTGTTGCCAAAATCACATTTCGAACGATCAGAGATTTCATATGGAAAAACATCATTTGCATATATGGAATTCCGAGGGTTCTCATTTCGGACAATGGTTCCCAATTCATCGCTGTAGACACTCGAGATTGGTGCTCAGAGCTTGGTATCGAGCAACGCTTCACTTTCATACGCCATCTGCAGGCCAATAGTCAAGTTGAGGTAACCAATAGAATTATACTCCAGCATCTCAAAACGATGCTCGAGAGTAAGAAGTGAGAATGGGCTAAGAAACTCCAAGGAGCCCCCTGGGCGTACTGAAACTACCCCACGAGCGGCAACAGAGGAGACCCCTTACGCTATTACATACAGATCCGAGGCAATGATACCTGCAGAGCTCGCTCAAGAGTCTGCACGAGTAGCCTACTTCGAGCCCATAGTTAATGACAACAACCTCGCTGGAATTGGACTTACTCGACGAAAAACGTGATGTCAATTGCGCTCATATTCACAAGTACAAGGCCACGATCGCCTCACAGTACAACAAGTGTGTTAAGGAAAGAACTTTCCAACTAGGAGACCTAGTTCTCAAGAAAGTTGAAGTTTCTAAGCATGTGGGTAAGCTGGACCCAAACTGGGAAGGCCCCTTCAAAGTCACGTAGGTACGAGCGAACAACACCTACCTGCTAGAAACTTTACAAGGCGAGCGTCTCCCCCGATCGTGGAATGCTTGCAATCTTAGAAGATTTTACGTATAAGAATTGTATCATTCCCCTCGAAACATGTTGTACTCTCTCTTAACAAAGTATAAAGAATGGAATATGAGTGCTTGGTACAATTTACTCATCTTTTATTTTATCTGTTTTGCGGATATCACTCATCAGAGGGTCAACTGAGCTAAACTCCGTGTTGGGGGAACTCCACATCCAAATAGCATTGTATAATACTACTCTAGTCCCTCTGAAAAGGAGCGGATTCAGTAGACTAAAACTTACATGGAACAACGATTTTAATCCTTGCTTACCCTTGAAATCCTTTGACGGATTACTCCTGGTTTGAATACTTGGCAAATTTTACAAAATTTCTAAAGTTCAAATTCATTATGGTTGGATTTCTCAGTAGTAGTTGCCCTCGAAATTATTATGTACTTAACATATTTTTAAGCAACTTAGAATTCATTCCTCTTTATTGGATGTAATTGGCCAGGGTGATCCCCAGGCGGACACACCCTCGAGCCCTTGCAATCAACTACGACATTCTATCCTTCAACAGAAGCAAGACCAACGTATATGCATTTTTAAGGAATACGCACATACGCACATTCAAGCGTTCAACTAAACAGATATCAACAATCAACAACACTTAATAGCAGAAAGAAGAAGTACTCATTCATCAGGAGAAACTTCATGAACAGTGACAGAATTCATACAGGATGATCAGGGTTTACATCAAAATTCAGAGTTAGATTGTTCATAAAACGACAAAGACAGCAAAGTCCAAGAAAAGCATTAACAGGAAGAAGGAAGTTCAGAATGCGTTAGCAGCATTGTTTGGAGCATCGCGAGCAGGTGGGCCCTCCGGTTCAGGCAGAGCAATGGCGAGGGGAGTAGGGTTCAAGGTCTTTCCGGCGAGAGACGAGCCTTCTCCAGCACCTTCGTCGAGCTTCAAGTGCCCTTCTTGAGGCCTGTTGGCGCAAGGAACTCCCCTTGTATCATATGGACCACCACTGCATAATAGGCCCGAGCATATCCTCTTCAGTAGCCTCGTTGCCTACTCCCGGGACCCTCTCTAGATTTTTGTCCAGCTCCATGTCCAGTTTGGGATGGTCATGAGCCTCGGGCGGAGCTAGGCCTAGCTTTATCAAATGGCCGATGCCTTTCCAGAAGAATACTTGTGTCGTGGAAAAATAATGTAGATCGGCCACAAAATCGAACGCCCTCGAGGGTACAAATTTCATGACCGCCTCCTTGGCAGCCCTCAACTCTATGCCGACAACGCGCCCCTGTATGTCAGCTAGCTGTTCGCACACCTCCTTCAAATTTTCCTCACGGCCGACAACAACTTTCTTTTACTCTTCTTCCTTCTTGGCCCACTCTACCCGGTCATCCTTAAACTTTTTACTGGCCTTCTGCCACTGTTCCTCGGTAGTGGCCAGATGCTTGTTCTTGTCAGTTGTCGCTGCTCCGTACTTATCCTTCAATTCATCGTATTGTTGTTGGAGAGCGACGGGATCAAAGACCCTTAGGAGTCTTTTGTACTTAGTCTTACGCTTGGCGTAAGCTTGAGCATGTCGCTCTAGATTCTTCAACTTTAGGAGCACTTCCTGTAAAGGGAATCAACATTTACTTAAAAAAAAAAAAAAAAACACAGAACAAGCAGATAGATATATTTTTGAGTTAAGAGAGTGAAGAGGGAAAAGCCTCCTTACAGCTATTAGCGCATGGCTCGCGTCCGCCAGCACATCCTCTGCTGTTTGATCGTTCAACAGCATATGGACCCTAGTAAACTGGACTTGAATCAATACGCCGGAACTTATTAATGCGAAGGAAGGCCCCTTTTCATTATAACGGGACCTTCCCTCGGGGACTTTTTGTACAGAGTGCGGAGGGTTCGAATCTCCAGTAACATTCTTCCTTGGAGGAAGAAGTATAGCTGTCATCATTCTCGACCAGCCCCACCATAACCTTTTTTTCCCTTGCCAGACACCTGCTTCGGGTCCCTCATCCTCTTGTTTTTCCTTGAGGGATCCGAGCAGCCCTCAAGAACATCCTTAATGATGGGCCCAGTAGTCGTACTGTGTGAAGTCTTGGCGCCAGTTGAGCGCTCTTCACCAACTTTTTTTTCTTTTTCGGAGGCTCCGCTACAACCTCCTGGCCTTCGAAACCTATAGCACCCATCGACTCCTCTCTTCTCTCATGGGCTACACCTGTAGCTTGACAACTGCCTTGGGGAACGGTCGTTTTTGGGTTCCCCGAGGTAGTGGCGCTCGGAGTCCTTACTTTGAGGAGGGCTACGATGCATGATGCTGCTCTCCCGGCCATTAGTACTTCAATTGCTGCATCAAACACCGGAGAAACGAGCATTAGAGTAACAATGACCTAAGCAGAAGAAACAAAGCGTATGAGAGTATTATGGAATTTACAACGCTCAAAGTTAGCAGGAAGTTAGTTCCTAGAATTCTAACTATCTTTCTCCATGGTGGCGGTGGGAGGATTCTCAATCATCCTCGGATTAGCCGAGAGCCTAAAACGGAAAAGAGCCTCCTCGTTCCGCAACAGCTCTCCCATCACCACAAAATTGTTCAAGCTTTTTATGGCAAAAGCTACACTCTTGGCCCATCCCTCGAAAGCCACTGCAGGAGATCTCTCTCTCACTAAGGGCCCGTCTCTGTGCACCACCCATCTCTCGGATACCCCAAACATGCTTGGGGACCAGTAACGAAAAAGTATTTCCTCTTCCATGTCTCACCGAGGGAATCCTTGGGGGGTTGATGATCTTCATATATTTCTTGGAAGAAATACAGTAGAAGCCGTCTTCTAGAGATGAGCGTAGAGACCTAGCCACTTGAAAGAGTTTGATGAAGTTACTGACTGATGGCTCCTGCCCAATGACCTTGATTAGAGCCACGAAGGAATTTATGAAGGCTATCCTGTTGGGTAAAACTTGCGAGGGACCCGAGTTTATGAAGTTTAGAATATCCCTCACATCCCGAGGGATAGGGAACCGCAAGCCACCCAATGTAATCGAATCCCTGTACACCGTCATCCAACCGTCGGGAGGATCATTGGTAAGCTCGTCTTCACCTGTGGTAAGCACCCCCAAATCCGGAGCCCAATAAGTACTGTTCATCAACTCATCCACTTCTTCAAGGGTCATGGTGGATTTAATCTCTGTGGGAGTCTTTTCGGTTTTGTGGGGATATGACCCTCGCACTTTTGTGAGGGGTTCCTTCCCCTTTCGCTTCTTCCTCAGAGGCTCTTCCTCCATTGAGAGACCTGAGGTTCCCACTGCCTCGAGGTTCATAGCCACAGTAACCCTGTGATCCTGGGGTCTTACTGCAGTGTTAGTTACCAGAAGAGCCCTTTCACCCTGCTGCATCATTAACACAGAAATGTGCAACTGTTGGAATAACACAGCAACCGGCACGACCACCGGAATACCTTCCCCGTCATCTCCAACTGTCATCATCGTAACTGCTTTAGGGATTCTCCTCCTTCTGTGAAGAGGAGAGACATGGGGGGACATCTCTTCAATTTCTGTGGCCACATCACTCAACGCAGAGTTACAGGGAGAGTCGTCAGCAGCCATAGGAACTCGAAATTTGATTAAAGCTCGAGGTTTGAAGGAAAAAAAATAAACCTAAAATCTATAACCCTAGAATGCTGACGTTTATTCCCAGCGATCAAAGTAGTAAATCCCTCACCTAATCCTAGTGTTAGTATCAGAATAGCAAGGGCGTAGTTACCTTGGTTTGGAGTTTAGAGATCTCGCAGGAAATTGTAGAGAGAATGCAAAGGAATTCTGTATACTTGGGACTATTGTGAATGCGTAAAGATTCACATTGCCTGCAAAATCCCTATTTAGTATTGAATCTGAAAAAATTCAAAGATTGCAATCATTCCTGCCTTGGTAACTGTCGTATGTCATCCGAGGTTCATGCGCCCAAACCTCTGCTCTGCATTTAATGCGACTTCATAAAGGTGTTCTCGGATGGGACTGCATTTAACGCTGTGTAGAAAATGTCCGTTGCTCAAATGCTCGGCATATCTTACGGCGGGAAAGCTCTGACTTCTCGAATTATTGGAATCGCTCGGGACCTTTTGAAATTCCACAGTACGCTCAAGCCTCACTGCAAAATTTGGGGGGCAAATGATGGGCCCAAAATACGTTCGTATCCCTGACGTCCACGTGTCACAATCCTGGACAACCTTCGTAAGGCATAGAGTACTCAGTGATGGGATGCTCGAAGGAACAAGCCTCGCAAAGTGGTCCAGCCTCTTCCACATACCTCCCTCTTAGCTCAGACTCATACTCGAACCAACTCAACGCATGAGGCCTTGACCCTCGTCGCGGCTTTCACCAGAAGATGATCAATCCTCGAGAGCCATACACTCGAATGGTCAGCCATATTCCTTTCGACAGGAGAGCTACATCTCGAGCGTCCTTACACTCGGGACCACTCCTACACAATCTGATAGTCGAGGGAATAAACCCTTAACTGCCGCTGACACAACACCTGGGCATAACCGCTTAAAAGGTGAAAGTGACGCACGCACGTCCCTTTCAGGCCCTCACATCCCGCCATGTGTCTAGGGCAACAGCATTGCAGGACCACATGGGTAATATTACTGAATAACCCTTAACCTCAACCTATAAATAGAGGAATCACTGCACTTTTCTCAAGTAATCTCCACCTACTTCACAGCTTTCTTTCTTTATAAGAAACGCAGCCTCACTGAACTGGAAACTCTATTGTTGTACATATTTCAATCTTCACACAGCTTCACCCTCTTCTTTGTAGTGTTACCTTAGCTGGTAGAATTCATGCTCTTTGGGAACCCAGTTCCTGAGGCTCAACACCTGTGATGGTCTTCCGCCATAAATATATGATGTTTGGTATTTGATTTCCTCATTGCCAATTCCGAAACCATCACATATATAATCAAAGTTGAGTCGAAACCAAATAATGATTATCAATTTAAATATTGAAATTAGAAGTTTGCTTTTAAGTAGCATATAGAATGTTAATCACTTTAGTTTTATCACGAATGAGTGCACTAAATTAAGTAAATTTGGTATTTTCTTTTTCAATTGAGAAACAAGCAACTCATTTATTACTTAGAAGAAACATCGAAACATCCGATCGACATTACAATAAATGAAGTAAAATCAAGGATACTGGTGTTTCTTTCCTGAAAAATAGAAGCATTATAGTGAGATACCCTATTTCTTTTTTTTTTTAAATGCAAATCCCAGAGTGGAAATTTACTAAATCAACTGAAATTAAAAGTTACAAAGGAATCATGATAAAAGTAAAGCAGGCTCAAGGCCGCAATTCTAACAAATTTATGGGCAATCATACTTGTTCTATGTCTAATTGAATAGAAGCTATTATTCTCAAAATTAAACTTGATACTTATAAAAACCGTGAGAATATAACTAATAAAGAAGACCACTACCGCGCTTGCTGATTCTAGATTTCTAGCGCTTGCAGATCCAGTCCTATAGATTAACTCGTGATCAGGTCCGTTTGATTTGATCCTGAAGTAAGGGCAGCCATCCGTAAGTGGCAAAAGAGTCCACCCTGCAATAAAAAAAGTAGCCCTCATTCAAGAGAATAATAGCTCTCACACGAGAGGAAAATTACTCTCATACGAGAGGGACAACTTAAAAACATAAAAATAAAAGAAAAAAATACAGATCAAGAGATCCAGATCTCAAAAGAGATCTAAATCTCGTTGGAATTCAAATCAAAGATCTAATTTTGAAGGATATTTGAGAAGAAAAGACTGACTCTTGGAGAAGAAGAGAGAAAAAGAGAGAAAACTCTAATCCAACTCATTGAGTTTTGAGATACCCTATTTCCTGTTCTACAAACATACTTATACGTAAGAAAACAAAAGGTATAAGAGAGTGAATCTCCTTAATATCCCAAATAATAGCTAGCTAGGAGCGTATGTTGAAAGATCCGACTCATCCTATTTAAGCTTTCTGATAGCATTTTGCGTGTCTCTCTTAAGTTCTACTTCTGAATAACTTCAACATTTTCTGACCGCAATCTTAGTTGCGACTAGAGCAGCGAGAATCTCAACGACTGGTGCAAACCCACCATCACCTCGCCTTGCCTTGAACACCAACCAGTGGCGGAGCCACCTTGCCTTGAGGGGGTACAATTGACCCCCCTCAACAATTTTTTTTAATTATATGCATATATTTTTGGGATTGAAATTTTACTATTATATGTATATGTAATTATATGAAAATTTTTATTATTGACCACCCTCACCAAAATTAAAATTAACATTAATTGTGGTCAATATATTCTAAATTATTAATTATTGATAACACAAAAATTGAAAATCTTAAATTTCAATTGTAATTGGACTTTAATTTCTTACTCAAGACCCAACAAACTGCTGAATCAATCTTTTCCAATCAAATTTTGTTATATTTCAACCCATATTTCATCTCTTTTCCGCTATATACATAATAATAAAATGAAACTTCTCCAATCGCCTGCATAGTGATCGTTTAAAATCAATTAATATAAATTTAAAATCAATTTTACTTTTTATATTTTAATTAAGGCTTATTTTATCAATTATCAATATGGATAAGTTTCTCATACTAAAGCCAAAAGATCAATTAAATCAGTTTGGTGTCCTAAAAAAAGTCAAGAAAAAAACAAAAGAATACGAATCGATTCAACCGTTATAGACGTAAGCTCACAATTGCTTACTTATCTTGTGTGAGTCTTGTTGATTTATTTGTCTCTTTCAACAAAGAATTAACATCGAATTTGTTAACAAAGAGAATTGGGGAAGAAGGTTTGTTTGTATTCATTATTCTGTGTTTTTTCAATAACAATGCAATACACGGTATTAATAGGGGACTAAGAGAGATCACAGCCCTAATTACATATGCTATGTATGGTAAGGAATCAATTAGCATAATTTCCATATTTACAGACGATCTTGCTAACAGAATTCAGTTAACCAAATCTTATCCAGTAAAGTTCTCTAATGTTCAAATATTAATACTTTGAAAATCAACTTGAGAACTATGTTATTCATATGAGATCAAATGAAGTTTTCTCTGATTGAAAGGGATTGGTGATCTGCTTGAAAAATAATGATGTAGATAAAGAGAGATGATGTATATTCACTTTTATACTTAGCTTCTAAAAATTGACTTTGATTCTACCAGTTGCAATTTTTACAATGGAAAGGGCATTTTATACAATGAAATACATATAAAAATCGGTTGAAAAATAGGATAGACAAAGAATGGTTGAATGATTATTTGATTACATATATTAAAAATGATATATTTGACAGTGTCTTCAATGATTTAATTATGCATCCTTTCCAAAATATGAGTAACCGACGTGAACATTTGTGGAATATAAACTTATAAGTTCTTTAAAAAAATAGTTGAATTTAACTTGTTGCCTTTTTTAGTATTATGTTTTAGTCGACCCTCCTGAATGAAATTTCTGGCTCCACCACTGACACCAACCCACAACATCTCCACTTTCACTCCTCGCCACAAACCCAATCTCAAATTTTCTTTTCCAGACCAATCAAATTAAAATTGATTTTCACATAAGATAGTTTCTGCCACCTTTTGTGGGCACTATAAATCAAGAGTAACCAATTATTATATATTATTATTATTGGGGAAAAATAGTTTTTTGTCATCCGATGTATTTTTGCAATTTACCATCAAAACAAACTTTTATTGTAAATCCAATCTTTGAATTTGTAACAAACAACTATCTAAACCATTTTTTTTTGTGATTTTGAAAAAAAAATTGACACGTGGCATGTTTGTAAAACATACATGTCACACCAAAATTACCTTTAGATGTCAGTTTGTTAAAAATGCAATAGTTTGCAATTAAAGTTGTTTGGATGGTAAATTGTAAAAATGCGCAAAGTTCGGATGACAATTTTTTTCCCTTATTATAGATAGTGCCAGATTACCACGTCGTTCTTCGTCGATCTTCCCAACAGGATGATCAGAAAATAATCCACATCAACGGACAAGAATAGCGTGTTAAGAATAGTGTCCCTAAAATAAAGAATATGTTTTACTATTTCTTTGTACAATCACAAACGATCTTCGAATAATAAACGAACTGATTTTGTTTATAGGCTACATTTCTTTATGCGTTATTTTTAGGTCTTGTTTGTGATTGACTGTCTATGGATGTTTTGAATTCCTCTAATCCGATAAAGTTGTTAAGAACTTTGTTCTTATGAGAACAAAGCATGAAACAAATTCTTAACTTCATAGGCGAGGTTTAGAAACTTCTCCAAATCGATGAGTCTGATAAACAGTGAGAGTGTCGACTGTAACTTTATTGAGACTTGCTTATGTGATTACGTCCTTGAAAAGGGTCACCTAGTTGGGTGTAAAGTGCATACGATGATGCGTGAGTAATACATTAGGGTGATTGTTACAAGAACTGTATCACTCAGATGTTTCACGTGATAACATTCCTAAATGGAAAAGGATGTTTCTAAAAAAAATCCAGATTAGAAAATATCTCACAGGTCAATGACGTGATTAATAATTCTTTGACTTGAGGTTTTGTAATGTCTTATATAAGCTAACCCTATACTATTTGATATGGACTTAAAAGGATGTCGACTTTAGACAGCTGAATTCCGGTCCATGTTGGGATTTCACCAGTGGCATATGTAGAATTAGTAGAATCAATAAAGGATCTAAGGTTGTTAAGAAAAAATATGATCTCTTACTAATTAAGTTGTTCGTAATCTATTACATATTAAATCCTTGGTCAAGATGTATAAAAGATCAAGATATTAATAAAATGGAGTTTTCTCTTGGATTGAGGTATTCAATGGATATGAAACGAACTTGACTTTAAATATCAAGATTGTTAAGGCTATAACATTATTCTCATACCTTAGATCTTGATTGAGGGATATGATTGTATGAGAATTATATTTCATTGATTGTCATTGACTGAAAGGTTCTTCGATTTATTTTGTTGTTCGGCTAGAGGTCACACACCCATTGTTAGATTACGGTAGTGTGATTTGTGAACTGATTAATTGTGTAGCACCCTAAATGAAAGGCACCACATCCCCCGCATTAGGACCAGACACATGTATGAGATGGAAAGTCAGCACAAGCACCACGTCAATGCGAACGGGAACAAATAAAAATCCAGCCTAAGTTAGGCGGTACCTAATCCCTGTCCAACAAAAGATGCAAGACTTGGATGCGGAAGCAATACAAATATGAACTTTCAAAAAAACTTCATACATCAAGCATAACAATACAATCCATATATAATAAATCAACTACACGGGTTCATCTAATCCAACTACCTATCCTAACTTGTCCCTAAGATTATAACATAACGAAGAGTACAACAACAAACACACATACAATTGTCACGGGTCGGAAGAATTAAAACACATGAATCACATGCAAAAAAAAAGGTGCTCATAGGCCTAATTAAACATGAAAAAAAATTATACGGCACATAGGCCTCGCATAAAGCATAATGACAAAATTCGGCAAGAACAAATTAAACATTTAATAATGACGACAAATAGCCACTCACTGAGCATAAATTATACAATTTATAACATAATTGAATTCGAATGAATGCAGACATAACAAGACTCAAAAGGCAAGACTCAAACCGAACAAAAATGAAAGACTTAACTCAAAACTGCCTAGCTCCAACGAGCTCCAAAAGCAAACCTGCAACTCAAACAAAGAAGGGGGGAAAAAGAAACATTTAGGAGTGATCAATCCTAATGACTAGTGAAGAGGCTAATACACACCCACGCATATACATAGGAGCAAAACATATATCAAATTTGTAAAATTCATGAACCAAGAAGTGGTTCTTGCAATCTACAATATTTTAACCCGTGATACTATATATATAGAAAAAGAGTTAACGCCGAATGTCAAAATCAACAAATTTCTATAATTATGAATCCGCTCCCGTTTCATGAATCATATTCATAGTTATATTATTACTAACTTGGTGAGTACAAGTTTTCCAACTAACTCCTCAAATTCAAAATCATATTCAAAGTCGTATTCAAATTTAAAGTCAAATCATAAACTAACCTTCACACCGGGTGATATTGTTAGGAATAGTGCCCTAGAAAACCGATTATAATATCCGCTTTGTACTTTTCCTTATTGTAATCACAGACAATCTTTGAATAAAATAACGAATTAAGGCA
>JBBMKE010393180.1:0-12801 GCA_037834125.1 Lippia alba | reverse complement strand
AATAATTAAATTACACAAGCATTCCATATAGTCAAGTTCCCAAAAATTATAAACACGAATAGGAAGCACGCGATCAATTCGTACATGCGCACGTAACCCATTTATTCAAATAATTCAATCGATTCATTTAAGTCACGTAATTCACTTAGACATATATGTCACATTGTCAATTAATTCAAATAATAACAAATACCTCAAGTAGTTAAATAATTAAATGAATTGAAATCGCGTAATTAATACCACACGCGACGTACCTGGTCGAACGAACGATCGGGGCGTCACACAACGGGGCATCTATTTTTGAAAAATCTTTAACACATGCATAAGACATACTATAAACCAAAACCATGCATAATAAATCAAAACATAGCAACACACCCTCACAATGAATCATAGAATGCACGAGAAACAAGATCGGGGAGGAAAACGAGCAAACTGGGCAAGAAAACGAAGAAAACCATGAAGTGACACAAACAGGGGGGTAACGGCCATTATCCCTATCCTAGTACATAATGGGTAACGGCCGTTACCTGGTACAGGGACTCCCCTGTACCATGTAACGCCCGTTACACCAAGAAAGGGCAAAACAAGGTAAGGGGAGTTACCTCATCCAGGGCTGCAAAATTTGATTTCCAGCCTTGTTTCACCCCTTTAAACACCACAAAACCAACCCACGTACACACCAAAACATAAAGGCAAGATCCAAAGCAAAAAATCCAAGAAATGAAAGCTCAAACACGCAAGGAAACGGGCTAGAACACGAAATAGAGCAAGGAAGGTGCATGTGTGCTTATTTCCCCAAATTTTCCCCACATGATCACTAATGGCAAGTTCATAAATGCTCAACTACCACATAATACATGCTTATAAATGTAATTAGAAACTTATTGGGACCTCATTCATGCAATAAAACAAGAAAGCCATCCATGGAAACCACATATGCACATATGTAAGCTTAAACCCTCATATATTCAATCTTATGCATCTCATGGCCTATACATGCAATCTATAGCTTAAATTAAAGAGGAAAGAATTCCATGAAAGAATCTATGCTCACATACCAATGAAAGGTAGGTATCAAGGTGATGGCCAAATGTAGAAGATGATGAATAGTTCTCTAATTTTTTCTCCTTCTCTTGGTCTCGGTTGATGGCTGAATTTCGAGGGTTTGAGATGTTTAAAATGTAATAAATAACTTAAGGGCTGATGGGTTATTGAGTTAGGAGTATTTGGGTCCAAGATTTGCTCCAATTGGATTAAAGATGAGAGAGATATGGGCATTACAAGTGGGTAGGGTCATAGTGGCGGGTGAAATGATATGTTTGGGTTCCGTTTGAGTTTTGGATGGTTAAACGAGGTTGGGAAGATGCAAGGAGCACATATTTTCACTCATAACACATAAATGCACGACATACTCGAAAACCACCAAATTCAGAAAACACGAGGCAAGGAATCGGCACATGATCACAACATACATGCACATATTGTTCATACGTTCAAATAATTTATTTAAGTCACAAATTAACTTAGATCAAATACGTCACATTGGCAAATATTCATATAATAACAAGTTAAATCATATAATTACATAATTAAAAGAATCTAAATTGTGCAAATAAGATCGCACACGACATACCTGTACGACCGAACTATCGGGGCTTCACATGTTTTCTTTTGCCAGATAATGTCTTGCACATCATAGACTCTCTAGTAAGTAATTTTTGGTGGAGTGATCGTGGGAGTAGAAAGATTCATTGGGTAGCATGGAAGAAGCTTTGCTGCAGTAAGAACATGGGGGGCTCGGTTTTAGATCCTATCGTCTCTTTAATTTGGCGTTGTTGAGTAAACAACTCTGGCGCATTCTGCGTAATCCGGACTCACTAATAGCGAGGATGCTTAAAGCGAAGTATTATCCTAATTAGGATATCTGGAGTGCTCCTTTGGGTCGGTCACCTTCTTTCACATGGCGGAGTCTTCGTATATCTAGATACTTATTAGCCGCGGGACCAAGATGGAGGATTGGGTATGGGCGTTCCATTCAAGTTTGGCGTGATAGATGGGTACCGAGATTAGTCGGTTTCAAACTTCAGTTTTGGGAGGATGTGCTTATTCATCCGGAGTGGGTCTCGGAACTTCTCGAACCAGGGCTTATGGAGTGGAATGATGTCCTTATCTATAATACTTTCTTTGAAAACGATGCGAGGGCCATCTTGAGTATCCCACTGGGTTCAATTCCTCGAAATGACTCCCTAATTTGGCATTTTAATAAGAAGGGGGTTTTCACGGTTAGGAGCGCCTATCGGTTGGCTTAGGAATTGGATGAGTGAGAAACGAATGCTCCTTCTAGTGCTCAGTATTCTGAAGTGTGGAAACAAATATGGAATCTCGAATCGTAGCTGAAAGTGAAACATTTTGCTTGGAGATGCTGTAAGAATATTGTTCCAACCATCGATAATCTCCGGAAGAAACAGGTTATCATCGAGGCGGGCTGCATCCATTATGGAGCTATAACTGAAGACTTAACCCATGCACTGTTCACTTGTACATGGGTGGAACAACTCTGGAACCTTCACCCGATTCCTAATCATCTCCGTATAGCTTTGGAAGCAGATTTCTCTTTTGGGCTTGGTATGGCCTTGGCGTCATTATCTCCTGAAGCTGGCGTAACTCTCTTAACCATACTTTGGGCTATCTGGATTCATCGTAACAGATTACGTGAGGAAGGGACTATTAAACAACCACAAGATGTTCTTGATATGGCTTTATCTAATTGTATTCATGAGATGGCGATTGATGATGAACTGGAACAGCTTCACTGTAACACCCGAAAGCTAGGCATCACATCCCCCGCACTGAGACCCGACCCACATATGAAATGGGCAATCCATATACGAATCCGATCACGGCGAACAGGGACACGCACACACACTCGCCATGCTAGGCGGGCTAACCCTGAACCACTTAGCAACCACGACAAGAAACAGAGCAAAGCGAAGAAAAGAGGAAGCATATCATAAGATATTCACAATGAGCCACGGGCTCCAAAATATACAATATTCACATAAGCATGGCCTTCGCAGCCTAAAAAATGTAAGTGCGTTCCATAAGTAAATACATAGACAAAATAGTAATAATATCATGAGCATGTGTACAAAACCAACGTGCTAGACACTAATGAAAGACCCTCTAGACTTGTATTCCCGCCTAGCACGAACATCTGCAAGAAAAGACTGAAAGGGATTGGTGGGTATAAAAACAGGGCATAAGATATATAATATCGCTGAATTTAAACACATTTATGCAAGTTATAATCCCAATTTAAGTTTTATAGCAATTTCCCAAGTGGGTGAGAGAGAAGCATCAAAGGGATTATAACAATCAATTTCATTAACAATCGGTCATTCAAGGCCCGGCGAGTCGGCGTGTACAATCCAATCTCCTTCTCATGTGTGTTCATTGAACATTCAATCAATCATGGTTATCATGCATTTAAATCTTTCGTGCACATTCATTCATTCAATACACGTTTGGGCAATCCGAGTCACCGGCATTCCCGTATGTTCCTCCTTCTTCGGGTGATGGGCAGGTTTGCAAGACCTGATCATCCAATCGTAGTGGCTAGTGGGGTACATAAATCCCCAAAAGCCCGGCTAGCATTTCTTTGCCAAAACTTCTGGCAAAGTCCGTTTCGCCGTTCATGCGGTGGAACTAGTATGAGAGAGCCACCGTCAGCCCTTGCCTTCCTGGATAGCCTCTCACACTAAGCTCCTGGGCCCCGTGTATAAACATGCTCTCGCCAAAACATTTTGGTAGGATTAACAAAAAAAGGGCTTGACTTTGAAACATTGACACGAAAACGACTCAATACGTACATATATAGATTTTTGGCTTAAAACTTGCACATAAGGGATATTATTGGGTCGTTTTAGCTAATAGAAGAGAAACCCACCTTACACAACCAAAAGAAGAATGACAAGGAGCTTAGAAGTCACCATCGCCTCCAATGGGATCGGTATCTGTGCAAAGAAAGTGAAATGAACACATGAGGACCAAAAATGACGTACGGAAACATCGTGCATATGACATGAGATGCTTATGAGATCAAATGAGGTCATGAAAATGTAACCACTTATCATTCCATTCATTCTCAATCAATCTTGCTCGTTTGATTCATTCCATGCGCAATTCATCTTGCAAAATCCCAAATATTACACATAATCAAGCCCAAAAATGCATCCTATGCATACAAAGGTCCCACATATCAAAGCAAGCTAAAGAAATACATAAAAACATATAAAAAGGACATATCAAAGCATTTAGGGGTTAAAGGAATTGAACCGCAAAAGTTGAAAAACTCAAAAACTTACAACAGCATCTCACACGAGCATTTGGCTTTTCAGAACAAACTCCAAACGCCCGTTTGACATGCCTCGGTGCCCAGGCTTGGCTACCTAAACGCCCATTTCCAAAATTCAAATGAAAACCAAACGGGCGTTCAAGTTGCGTCTGTAACAAAATTTGGGTTCCCAAATGCCCGTTTACAAACCAAGAACAAACACTAAACGGGCGTTCAAAAACCTTCTGTAACAGAATTGCTCTTCCTAAACACCCGTTTCATTTTTGTTCATAAAACCTAAACGGGCGTTTACAAGAGACAAAATTGAAATTGGTGCCATTCCAAACGGGCGTTTACAAAAATAACTAGGGCGTTTGGCCTGGATTTTCTGGGCAAAAACTTTCGGAAAAAACAGGATTCAATCCCAAATTCACCACAACACTCAGCTTGCCTCAATAAACACATTTGATGCATTAAAAACATTACCAAGATCAATTACACATGCTAAGAATCAAGCTCAAACAGGAATAAGGCAAGAGATGGCATACATGGATATTTCTCCAAAATTCATACAAAATGCATTAATGGCAAGTTATGATTCTTTCAACTACCAAGAAATTTGAATCCATACAATCATAAATGAAGTTCAAGGGATCAATTCCCACACATAAAACTCAAAGGAAACCATAGGAAATGCATGATCACCAAATATGGGTTCAAACCCTCATATAAAAGCACATTTCCAAAACTCATGCAAACCTTGGTGAAAATATACATGTTATAGCTTAAAACAAAGAGTAGATCATTCCATGAAATAATCAATACTCACATAAGCAAGGAAGTAAGGGAATGAAGGTGATGAAATTGGAGATGACGAATGAATAGTGCAACCTTTTCCTTCTCTTTCTTGGTCTCATTTCTCTTCAACTTTTGGGAGGGTTTGGTGTATTTAATTTGAAATGAAATGTTAAGGGCTGATAGGGTTATGTTTAGGGATAAAATGGGTTCAAACCTTGCTCCATTTGGTTGAGTATAGTGAGAGATCAGGGTCTTGGAAACGGGTAGGGTCTCTTCGGCGGGTTAGGATAATAAGTTGTGGTTCCGGGTTGGTTTCGAGGGTTCAAAGTGGTTCAAAACACAATTCAAACACATACACACGATCATAACATAATATAGTAACTCATATTCAAATTTCACAAATTTTCGAATTGTACTCATGCGGTTTCGGCAATCAAACACGTAAGTCATGCGCACAACAATTCAAATATTGAAATTCAAGTCCAATTAACAAATATAAATTCAAAAAGGGTTAGAATAAAATGAAATAAATAATGAAATATGCATATAAATTTAAATTGAAATGCGCAAATAATGCCACGTAAGCTATACCTGTACGGATGAAAATTCGGGGTGTTACATTCACCGTATTCCAGATCAGGTGAAATGGGTTAAACCAATGGAGGGATGGATTAAGGTCAATTATGATGGAGCTGTTTTCGTGGCGGATAATATGATCGGCATTGGGGTGGTGGCGCGAAAGGAGGATGGCTCGTGCATCCGTTGGGAAATGCATATAAAAAGGTTCAAGGTCGATCCATTAGTTGCGGAAGCACAAGCTACAGTTTCAGCATTGCGCCTTGCACGAGATTTTAGATGGCGGAAGGTAATTTTCGAAGGGGATTGTCTTAATCTCGTGCAGAGTATTTTGAATGAAGAAGAAAAAGAAGACTTCTCGGACGTGGAGAATATAGTAGAAGATATCAAGATGCTTAGTTCTTGTTTCAATAACGTCCGTTTTTCTTTTACTAGACATGGAGCTAACTCAGTAGCCCACTTACTTACTCGTAATGCGGCTTCGGCCTGCGTAGGTTCGTCTGACTTTCCAGCCTTTGTTTGTGAGGCCCTTATTGCGGACATGTGGTAGTTGTTAGCCTGTGTTGGGAGGTCTTCAAAAAAAGTAGGCTATAAAATTGATAATATAATATAATTAAATAAAAAATAATTTACATAATCTATATATCTATATCTATATCTATATTATATATTATATTATAAAAGTACAAATAGAATTTTTGGTTTCTTACAAAATATTAATCGACTAAAATACCCTCATACTAATTTGGTAATAATTATTAGTAAGGATAGTAATGTAAGTAAATATTATAAAATACTAAATTAAATATATTAAAAAATAACTTATTAATTTGAAATTGAACTCTTCAAGGAGTAGAACCTTCAGTCTAGACAAAATATATATGATATAGTTCAACAAGAATCCTTTTACACTAATATATGAGAAAATGTCATTTTTGGTCCTCTAATGATGCCCTTATTCAATTTTGATCCCAGTCTTTTAACTTTTGTCACATTTCATCCTTTTTTATTCCAAATTTTTGGATTTCAGTTCTTTAGTTAATGGACGTAAAAAAATTGACGGAAAAAGTCACGTGCCACTCATGTGGCCTGAGTAAATTTGAGTGACAAGTGTCCATCAATTTTTTAACGTCTGTTAGCTAAATGACTGAAATTAAAAACTGTGGAATCAAAAAGGATCGATGCAATGTGAGAAAAGTTAAAAGATCGAGACTAAAATCGAACAAGGGCATTTTTAGAGGATGAAAAATGATAACTAATTATATTCAAATATTATAATATAAGTTGTCAATATTTTTAATTTTCAGACTTATAATTTAAAATGTTTATTATAATAAGAAATGCATAATCAATAGGAAGATAACAAATTAATTGATTTCAAAAATTTTAATAAAGAGATATTTAAAGTGTGTATCTTTCATTTTTATATAAAAATCCTACATAGAATATATATAATCATTTGAAAAAGAATGGAAAAGAAAGAAATTGAAGTGAAATTTTTCGATAGTAGTGTATCAAGCTCGGAAGCTCTAGTTCCATCCATTCTTCTATCAAATAGAATCCTATCAACTTGAGGAAATCAACAATGACTAGTTTGGGGGGGTGATGGGTGAAGGTCTAAGAGGACTACTAAATAAGTTATTTTCCGTTGTTCTTTCTCTTCTTCAAACAGCTTGTCTGTGGTAGCTTTTCTCTTTATTGAATGAGAATTCATGTTTTCGAGCTTCGGTCCTCGCTCCCGTCTTTGGGGAGCCTTGATTTCGTCCTGGGCCTCGTGTTCTATGTGATTTTGGTGGATACGAATTCTGGCTCTGGCCCATATCTAGTTCAATCGGAGCATCAAGCAAGGCAAAAGCAAGGTCTGAAAGAGTCTTTAAAGGAGAGCATAGATGGAATTATGATTATAGAATTTCTCCAACAATTAAAATTATATATATATAATTTTAATTGCATTGACGGTAAAAAGACATGTTTCTTAAATACATCATTTTCCATGCACGATTTTAGATTAATTTTTCTTTATATAAAATCTCCAATTAATGAAACACAACACAATATTTAGTAACACGTTGGATAAGAATCACAATACAATCACATTTCACTTTAACAAAAATCAAGTTATATATGTTGAATTCATATTTCACAAAGAGCGAACAATAATATTTTAAAACAATAAATCATAAAAGGAGGTTAAAATAATAATTATGTTACTAATTGTTAATTAAAAATAATTTTATATATACATATTATAAATTACTAATTTAAAATATTAAAAAGAGTACTTATTGATTTAAGATATAATTACTTTTCATAGAGTACATTTAAGACATCTTCAATTTATTAAAAAACTGTAGGTAGTTCAACGAGAATTCTTTTAATGTTAATATGTTAGTTAATTGTATTCAATTTTGATAATATAAGTTACCCATTTTTTCCATATAAGGCCTATAATTTGAAATGTTTATTATAATAAGAGGTGTCTAATAAATTACAAGATAATAAATTAATTCATACAATAAATTTGGCAATTAGGTGTGTAGCACCCAGATCGCGGGCCACCACATCCTCCGCACCTAAACCGAACTCGCATATGAAATGGGAAGTACATACAGAAGCCCAAGTCTAAGCGAACGGGAGACCACACACTCACTAGGCTAGGCGGAGCTAAACCAAACCAGATAGCGAAAGCAAAGGATCTCTAAAACATAAAACTCATATACATCAAATATACATAAGGATTATAAGATCAAAACGAAACATGATTCAGACCAAATTCATAACATTAACAATTCATTATGTACAAATCCAAAATGACATAGGCAATGCACCTAACACGACCTAAACCCAAAAGTGAGACTCGAACGACCCACTCTTCGCCTAGCTCGTGCACCAAAAGACCTGCAAACTAAAGGTGGGAAAAGGAGAGGGGTCAGTCTACAACTCGACTGAGTGAGGGGGCTAATGCACACCCACACGCTATACATATAAAGCAAAGCACGTAAAAGAATAAAGGTTATGAATCCGGGAATAGGTTTTGAATACCAAAACATTTTCAATAAAACAAGACATACCATATACATATACATTAATCTTATCATTAACGTTTCAAAAGTCCTATTCCCGTTTCATAATCCAACCATTTCATTAAGCTCGGCGAGTACGAGCAATCCACCATTAATTCTCATTACATTACATTACAAATACCAAATCACATTCAATCCTCAATTTCATTGATGGAAGGGTCGGTCAAACCTTCACCATCCATTACATTTCTCATTCCTTGAGGGGCGATTAACCCACACAAGTACCATTATTCATTCCTCGAGGGGTAGCTAACTCGCACGAGTCCTCCCCGATTCATTCCGAAGGCATCAAGAATATCACACCTTCCCCAACCTCCCCAGGGTCGCGGGTGATACCTCGGAGGGACAACAACGATTAGGCTTAACCCGACGGCCCTCTACCGTACCGAGGTCCTAACACTTAGTCTCCATGGATCCAAACATCACTTTTACATTACTTTATCATTGCATTCTCGCTCCAAAACGAACCATTAACATTACATTGTAAGCATTAGGTATTCATAAATATTAAACTTTCATCAAAATGTAAGCTCATATATATGCTCGTAATTATAACCCTTTTTAAAAGCTAAAACTTTATCATAAGATCATACACATATTTAACTATATATAATATAAAGTCGCATGCAGTCTAGAAAATGAGCATTTAGGAGTCATAGGCCGCTTAACTATACAAAAGATCCTAAACCTCACCTTGAACAAAATGTTGTGTGGTGCAAGAAAATGATCCCAACAACCTCAAACCTCGGGTACGACTCCACCCGGAAGTACCCCTGTGACAAACAAATATAATTCTAGAGATTTAGACTCAAACATGAACCATTTAGAAGAACAACAATGCAATTGGATGCAAAGGATGCAAAACACTTGCGCAAAGTTCATATTCATAAGCACATAATACGTTCATGTGCACAATTAATGCATATAGAACAAATTCGTACGCATAAACATGATATAACATGTTAGAATCAAGTTCAAGGGTGAAAAGGTACAAGAAAAGTGGAAGGAGAACACAAAAAGGGATTTCGAGTGAAAACGGGCAAAAACCGATAGATTATCAAAATGCGCAAGCTATAAAAAAATGGGAATATCTTGAGTTTGAGAAATGGGAATTGAGTTTTATTTGAAATTAAACTAGACAAATAGGGCTTTCCAATGGTGTATGGCTTAGATCATAGTTCAAAGCGAGGTGAAAATGGCATAGGCACGAAGTTGGGTGAGTTCAGATTCTCAAAGAAATGGCGACACAAAAAAGGATCGATTATATCTCCTAAACCAGAAATGATATTAGGTGATTCAAATTGGAGAATATTCAAGACTTCAAGAGGTTTGCGTGGTTAAAATTTCAGGTCAATCGGAGTTCAAATGGAGGGGCAATGGAACAAAACAAACTCAAACAGAAAGCAGGGCAAGATCCACGCCATGGATCTTTTTCCTTTTAAAATCCACGGCCATGGATATGAGGCAGACAAAATTGAGAGCTTTTGCCTCACTTCCACAGCCGTGGGTTTCTCAGGCATGTTGTTGATCCTTCACAGCCTCCAAAAAACGTCCAAAATAGGCCAAAACAAGGAAAGAGAAGGAAAGGGCCACTAATGTAAAACTCAATTCAAATCAAAGCATAAGGTCATATAATCATGCTACATCATGTAATAACATCAAATGGTCCCAAGGAACAAGAATTCATGTCAATTCATCAAAGATTCCAAGTGAAAACGATTCAAGAGTTCATAAAAAGTCATCGACATGCATAAGGATCACATGTAGCATATATAAGCCTTCAAATTTTTGCACAAAGCCAATCAATGCCAAACTTATTCTAGCATAATACCTAAGCATGAGTGGAAGAATGAAAAAGAGCAAGAAACCTCAAAGAAAATGCATCAAATAAGTCAAGAATCTTACTATGTGCACATATTTCATCCAAAACCACAAGAAAGAGCAAGAATCAATAGTTGCGAGAAGGTTTTTATTTGATATATAAATAACAATGGAGTAGAGATAATGTTACTCCATGAAATCGATGCGACGTTTTTTGAGATGCACATTGCCTATGTTAGTATGCAAATATCTTAATATCTTAACAAGAGAATACATGACTGCAAGTTAACTCTATAATGTGCTTATTGATCTATTTGATTTGTTTACATTCATAATGCAAATAAAATAGGCATTTTGAGTATCTTATGTGCACTCAATGTGAGACTATTTTTGACTCATAAATGATTGTTTTATGTGCACATGATTGAGTTATGTATCTCGCATGCATTTTTTGTCTTAAGATTGGGTGTTGTTCTTAAGAAATATTGGGCATGTCTCATAAACACACCATATTGTATATTGATTATTAATTGAGACATGCATAACTTCCTGAGAAGTTGTTGAGTTTTTTTGAGATTTTATATTATTTTGGAAATCTATATCTCAGAAGAAAAATGTAATTTCATTTGGGTCTCCTACTATTTCTGAGGCCTGTATATGACAAGGAAATTGGATTTTCTGGGAATTTCATATTGTTTAGAAATTCGTATTTTACAAGAAAATCGGAGGACTGACAATGAAATAACAGTATTTAGGGTCATATTTGGATGATATTTCTTGCTACACCACCACATCTGAATCCATGTCAGTGGAAGTTGTTGGTATTTGCAGTGATAGGGGAGGCGCCTCCCCTAGCACTATAGTATTTGTGATCATGGATGGTCTTGTATTAATAATGGATACAAGTACCGCCATGATCCGATATTTAGTAACTTTCATCGGACCTAATTGTTGAAAGTCTTGTCTGTTGCCGTATTGTCTTTTCAAAATCTGTGGCCACAGTCAAAATTATTTTTGTGTAGTTTAGCCCGAGAGTCGTTTTGATTAAAATAGCGTCATTTTCTTTTGGTCTTTCGGAGTCAAAACTTCAATTAATATTGTCCAGTGGGAGACTGTAAGAATTTTTCTTATTAGACTTCAATTAATTGATGGGTCGTATTAAAACTAAAACGGTCTAAATTAATACGGTTAATGAGACAAGACTTATCAGGCCTATTTGTTTGACCCACTATTGTCACTACTAGAAAAATGTTCTATAGCAACGGATTTAGCAACGAATTTTGACCTAATTAGCAAAGGATTAGGCTTTAGCAACGAATTTATTAATTTTTCGTTGCTATAACCCTCGTGGCTAATCTATACCAACAGATTTAGCAACGGATATTAGCAACGAAATTAGCAACAAATTTATAGCAACGGATTTAGCAATGGATTACTACCACATAAATTAGCAACGGATTTACCAACGAATTTTTGTTGCAAATTAACTGATAATTAATTAATTTTTTGTTTTTTTGCAACGGAATTTTCGTTGCAAAATCGATTGCAAAAAAATAAAAGTTCAAATTAATGAATTAAAAATGTATTTGTGGGGCTCCGAGCCCCCAAGACACTTCCGGTTCGATCCCTGCAAATTAGATAATTAATTAATTTTTTGTTTTTTGCAACAGAATTTTCGTTGCAAAATCCGTTGTAAAAAATAAAAGTTCAAATTAATGGAATTAAAAATTTATTTGTGGGGCTCCGAGCCCCCCAAGCCACTTTCGGTTCGATCCCCCCAGCATCGCCGCACCACCCCTACCCAACCGAGCTAGCCAACATTGGCTCATTAAATATTCCGGATAATTCGCGCAGATCGGGGTTCAAACTTGGGTCACCCAAGTTACAAGGTTGGACTCCCAACCAACTTGGCTAGCTTCATTGTTGCTAAAAGTTGGTATTTTTTTATATATAACAACAATACCATATTCATACCTTAAATTTGTTAAGTACTTATTATATTAAGTTTAAATATAATTATTTTTCAAATATAATTTTATTTTAAAATAAATAATTGTATGAAGAATTGTTAAAAATATATACTTCTGTGTTTTAATTATAATTGTATGTGCTTTAAGTATTATAATATATCATACTACCAAAACTAATATGACATATTTTAATGATTTATATTGTATATTATACCTT
>JBBMKE010392960.1:0-12803 GCA_037834125.1 Lippia alba | reverse complement strand
CCTAGCCTAGCGAGTGAGTGGTCTCCCGTTCGCCTTGATTTGGGTCCGGGCTTGGACTTCTATTTCATGACCGGGTCCGAGTCTTGGTGCGGGGGATGTGGTACTCTCCGCTTGGGGTGCTATAAAAATCCTATCTATTCGTTGCCAAACACTCTTATTCGCCCAAGTGTAAATAGATCCTTGGAATGGTGGTTCAATAAGCCCACAATCCTGAATGAAATCACCAAACTCTTCCACTCCCTGCAAGTCTGGTGAACGACCACCTCTGCGTTCCTCCACTCTAGCTATGATATTAAAATCGCCTCCAATAAGCCAAGACATGGGACTATCATAACTTTCCCGCATATAATTCCACAATGACCTTCTCAAAGAAGTTTCGCTGAAAGCATGAACAATAGTTATGTACACTAGTGCTTCCCATTCCCCACACGTAACCTTCATATGCAGAAATTGCCTCTCGTTGCCGATGACTTCCACATTCATATCCTCACAAGAAAAAAACCAAATATTATTAGTAATGTTACAAATGACATTATTAAAATTAAATTTATTTCACATAAAGTTACAATTCAAAACTATTTTAGGTTCAATAATAGCAATGAAATTGAGCTTATTCTTTTTCTTATAATTCTGAAGAATGTGTCGCCTTCCATCATCGGCGATCCCCCATATGTTCCAAATAAGGCCACATATCATGACACATCTGATTCATTGGCCGACGACCTAGTCGTCTTTTTAGAGGCCAGTACAGATAGATTGTTATTCTTCTTTTTCTTTGTAGATGCACTTTGCTTGGATGCATCATCTTTTTCTTTGTTTCAGCTTTTTTGACCCCACCCCAGTACTGATTTATCAGTTTCTATTCCTTCTGTTATCTTGTCTGAATTTATTTTTTTCAAATTCGCCTCCCATGAACTGATATCAGCCTGGTTGTTCTGCTTATAAAAAGGCTTTTCGACCCACTGTTTCGTCGCCTGTTTTCTTCCACCTTACCATTTCCATCTTCTGTAACCTTCGTAACCTCATTCGCATTCTTTTGATTATCCAATCTCTTTTCATTGATGACAACTCGTAAATCTCTTTTGATTTGGATCGAGGGAGAAAAGATGAACTCTTCCGGTCGTAGTCTTCATAGTTTTACTTCCCACTGTAGCAGCCTTATACTTCCCACTATTTTCATATTCCCTGTCCCTGCTCTGTACAGGGCTGTTGTCGTTGGCCGGTGCAACCATCTCCGAAAGTGATCACTACGACGTCAAGGTGTAGAGAACCCTAGCGTAAAGGTACGCTACAATACATTAATGATCCGACCCACCCCAGATTAAGTCCATCTTTAAAGCTTGTAACTATTTTACACTAATGTAGGAAATATATTTTCACCTTAATTAGATTACAAATTCGTCCCTTGTTGGTATAGGAACTATGTTTTAGCAATTTTGAACTTACATGTATACACATCATTTGATACTTGATTTTCACTTTCTATTGATTTTAATCAGATACTAAATATTCTTAGAGGAGAGGAATGTGTGTATAGATTGCAACCATGGTTATGAGGATCAAGAGAATGAAGAGGATTTGAATGATGATGAAGTATATCCAGATTCAAGTGCAGAATCCCATTTAAGTCTTGCTCTGCATGATATCAGTGATACCTCAACATCATCATTTAGCAGCAATGATCAGAGCAGCACCCCTCTTTCTGTTGAAGAATATTTGAAGAAAAGATGGAGTAGATCATCAAGTTGGCATTAGTTTGTAATTTCGCCAAAGCTTGTGGCTTTTCCTTGTAAATTTGAGCAGAAATTAAAACATGACACGCAATTAATTCAAGCCTGTCAATGGGTCCCCAACCCAAGTCCGAATAATTTCACATTCAAACCCAACCTAGCCCAATACATTTATTTAAACCCAATAAATGAAATTCAATATTTATGGGTGGATTATCAAACCCACCCGCCCAAAAAATGGAAAACCCACTGGATATTAAATGCCCCGGTGTGGGTGAAGTTACCTCGGTTGCCGTCGCCTTTGTTGGATAAGGGTCTGGTTGGTGAGTATATTGGGGTGCCACTAAAGGTTGATGAGGCGACTGTTGATCGAACAAGGAATTTTTGTTGAGGTAAGTCATGACCCTTGGGCAACTAATGTGGGGTTTCAGACTAGTCTTTTGGAAACGGGCTCTGAACTTATTATTGGTCAATACAAGAAAGTTGAAGATGTTCCTACTTATTCTGTGAAATGTTGTAGAGTCGGAACACGGCAAAAGTGTGAGTGGAACTTCTGCTCTACTGTTAAAAACAAAGCTTCTGATTTGCAAAGGAATTTTAAAACAAATGACCGTTTTCCTATTAGTAAATCTGATGTTGTGGATGGTACAACTGATGCGAATCGTGTGGGTATTTCTGTTGAAAAGAAGAGTGTGGTGGTGTAGGAACTATGTCGCTTTTTTGAATGCAAAATCAACTTATTTTAGTCAAAAAGGGGATGATGCGTTGGTGAGAAATGGTTTATGTTTTTGTTCTGGTACAGTGAGTTTGTGGCTGTGTTAGTGTTTCTTGGTGGTAAGGTGTTGTGTTTTTGTGCTATAGCAGTGGGCAGAGCATTTGGGATGCTGCATTCATTTTGGGTTTATATTTTTTTCTACAGTGAGTTTGGGTTGGGTGGGCGTTTGCGATGGTCTGTTTTTTTGTCGTCTGTTTTGGTGGTTTTGAAGGTGAAAATGGGACCAATTAATGGTTTTGTGCGTTGGGACACACTGAGCACAAGAGTTCTATATGTGTTGTTGTTGAGATCTATTACAGTGAGTTTTAATTAAAGGTGATGAAGGTCGATTCAATGATAAGCTCCCTTGGGCTACGTGGGGTTCTTTGTCTAAAATTGATGTCGAGTTTGGTCCTTAAATAAAATATGCCCCAAGGTGAGTGGGCTGACAATGGAAATGGAGCTTACTTTTGGGCTTGCAACATAATTTGTCACAGTTTTTAATATCTTGTGAAATCTCTTTTTTGTTTCTCTTTTTTTAAGTTAATTGAGATGAAATTTTTTCGGATTGGTGCTTGTGGTGTTGTTTTTGTTTGTATAATTTGTTTCACGACATATGTTTGTGACAGGTTGACAAGTCGTAATGAGCTAAATTTTAAGTGTGTTTGTTGATACTTGTGCAGCTCCTTGTTGTAGGAAGATGAGTATCACAGGCTCGATCGCTAATTCCACCATCCATCATCTCCTTGACAAGTTTGAGGTACATCATTTCATGTTAATCGATCTTTAACCTCAGCTTCGATTTTGTTCATATTATTTGACTAAGAAAGGAAGGAAAAGGATCACTACCACCTTTATTGATGCTGCCGTCTTTTTATCTCAGAGATGGCATACAATATAAATATCCTTTTCATATACTTGTAAAATGGCAGTTTCGGCCCCATAGAATATCCTTTATTGATTTTGCTTAGTACATATCTCTGTCAGATATCTGTAAAGTTCGTCTACTAATTTTAACTAGCGTTGTTGCCTTGTAGGAATATGGCGATTCTGTGGACATCGATGGGTTTGATGTTGACTATGGGGTAAGCAAATGGACTTAACATATAAAATCTTTGAGCTCTCTTAGCACTTTCTCTCTGTTAGTTTCTGATACAACTCTGTAATCGTGTTCCAGAATGAGGTTTTAACCGTGAAGCTGGGGAGTCTGGGAACCTATGTGATAAACAAGCAAACACCAAACAGACAGATATGGATGTCATCTCCTATGAGGTAGTTATCTCATAAAACCCAATAATAATTCAAACAAACGTGTGACGATGGTGTTTTTAAGATGCTGTTTTGATGTCTAGGCCTGGTTTCTTCGGAAGATCTCTCCCCCTTTTTCTTTTGATGCGAATGATGAAAATTTGACTCTAAATTAATGAACTTTGTTAAATCATGGCAATATAGCGTAGTGATAATAATTATCGTAATTTGGTAGAAAAATCTGTTAATCTATCCTAATTAATTATTGTGCTTTTTTTTTTCCCACCTATAATTAATTATTGTGCTTTTCTTTTCACCTATAATTAATTATTGTAATGGATATATCCGAATCATAGAAGTTGCAACAAGTTCAAGGGAAGTATTTATTTATGATCATCGGGATTTTACCTTTAAACCTGGAGACGTTAGTTGTTAATGCCAAAGATACTAGTGGACAAAGCATTATTCATGTGAGAAAGATAGATCAAATATTTGTATCTAAGACAAATAACTCTTAATAGAAATGACACAGAAAGAAAATAACTGCGTAGCTAGACAGTACCGCTTGCTGGACCACTGTTCAATTGTTTTCTTAGCTAGTAATACTATATCACCAAGTTATGGATGCTAGCCATTTGTGCAAACTCTATGCATGCTCTTATTTTTTTCTTAAAATTATAATTTTGAAAATGACTGCCCTTTTTAAAGCTTAAGCTATTTAGATAGGAGAAACATAGGGTGGTAGTAGGTGTGAGCAGTGTGGAGAAAGAGAAATGTTGAGTGGACCTTAGTGTGTCAGTTATACCCCAAGAAATAGAAAGGATTACAATCATTCGTGATTTCTTGTTTGGGCCTAGCGCCTTGCCGTGTTGGATGACTGCTTCATCCAACACTTTGTTCATCGAGACTGCTCTAATTTGACTCCTGATGTCCAGGGGATAGTTTTGCAAGCTACAATACATATTTCTATAGCATTCAATTTAAAAACGTTCTGAAACAGTAGCCTGCATCAGAAAACTCTTCCTCTAAATGTAGAACTTATTAAGAATTACATGTGATCGATCAGTTTATTGGGCATGAACCAAAATGCAGACCCTGTGGACAAACAAGTTATACGTAGAAAATAAGATCAGTAATGATCTATTCTGTAACCCAAGAATAGTGTTCCTAAAAGTTGTCTTAAGACATCTTAAAATCTCAAACAAGTTAGTGAATCACACAGCGATTCAATTCGGTCCGTGATGATCCTGTGACTTCTCTGTCTTACAGCCAATGCTATTAGCAGATTTGGATGTCACTTTAATAGTTGAATATAGCCTTTAGTTCGTTTCGTAAGTGCCTTTCATCCCCAGGGTTCCCAAAGAGTGAGAGATATACCAGGAAATTTCCAGTCTGCCACAAGTGGCATGCATCCCTTCTGGAAAAATACTCATGTATTTTGGCTTGCTACTGGCAAGCGGAGTTTTCTTCGTATTGATCACATTCACTTTATTTCTTCCTGTGATTGTATTGGTGCCTCAGAAATTTGCCCTCTGCTTAAAAGAAATTTGCACGTAAAAGCATAATCTATCAGAGAGGAGAGGCTGTCAATATTTAAGATCTTCCAATAGAAATAATGTTTTCCTGAAATCAATATGTTTTATTTAAGAGATCATATTATTTATGATTAGGTTTGGGAAGACAATTAGCGTTTTAGAAGCTATGTTAGGAAATAAGTACATGAAAAAGGTTGAAGAAGAGGGAGAAAGCAGGAGCAGTGGGAAAATGAGAATCCACGATGTATTTAAAAAATAACATAATCTGCAAAAATATTCTGACAGCAAGAAGTTAGTCTACTCTTCTTTTTAATCTAAGTAACACCGGTACCCCACACCCATGTCCCGAACACCCGCACATACAGAACCCAAAAGAAATCTTTGGGCAGTTTAATTTTGCACCTGGAAATACAGTAACTTGTGCCTGGAAATTAAAATGAAGAGATGAACATCAAACAGTTTCTGTTAACAGTGCATGAGAATAACAAGCCTCGAAATGAGTTGTTTTAGACAATCAAAAGAATTGAATGTTACTAAATTCAATTCAAACCCAGAATCTAATAGTTCAATTACAACTAACGAGGCACCTTCTTTTGTTATCTACCTTTTCTCACGAACTCATGGGGATAGGTTCAGTTTGTTGTAAATAGAAGTATATTTATGCTCCTTTTGTTGTCGTGGTCGTGACAACGGAGCCTTGATTTTATGGTTCTCTTTCAGAGCGTAGCTGCAAATAACTTAACTCATAAGAGCTGAGAAACAGATAAAATTCCAACCTTTATTTGGTGCGACAACAAATACGGATTCTAAAGTGTCTTTATAAAGTAAACACTGCCTTGGTGGGAAAGAAACATAGAAGACCTGAATAAGAAGATATCTAGGGACCAGAAATTGATAGTTGCAAATTGCGAAACCAACTCTCAGAGGTCAAGACTGGACTTAGCCAGAGATTAGAATAGTTTTTAAAGATATACGCACTGTTCGTTATCTTGTGATTGTTATTATCTATCTTTCACTGAAACATCAAATTGTCAGTTTTCTCATCTATTAGCAATATGTGATGTGAGTTCTCCAATGAACACCCGAATTTTTAAACTTTCAGTTTATATGAATTCACAGGTTGAGATAAGTTGGTGGTTGGTGTTAGAAATACTTTACTAGTTGTTGTAAGGCAACAAATTAAGGACTATTATCAGGAAATTTCACTCTATTAGAATTGTACAAAACATCACCTCGTTTTTGGGGCAACTCCTGAAATAATTCATTTGAGAAGGACTATATTATTGTGGTTTGAATAAGCAATAAAGTAGAACAATCAAAGTTGCAAGAGAAAATCAGTGCGCTAAGTTGTAGAATATTACAGGTCTGTTCCGTGATTCATGTTATTGAGAATTGAGTGTGAAACGTCGCCACTTAACTCATTTCCTTGTAGCAAGTTACTTGAGCTCCAAAAATTTGTAGAAACAATTCCTCTCAGAACAGCTAAATACTTAGTTCTGCATTTTCTACGTATTTCTTATGTGTATGTGTGTGCTATGTGTGAAGGATAAAGCAAATATTCATTAAAAAATTCAGGGATGCCCTTGCGGCCTTGCCGCTTGGGATGAATAATGATATATTTGGATACATGTACAAAAATTTCATTCTTGGTGCTATCATAGTTTATGGCATCTGTTTCCAAATTTGGTATTGTTAAGTTATGATTGGGTGTCATCTCTTACCACCCACGGGCCACGAGTACATCTCATTATTTTTTATTTCTATTTTACATATAATTCCATTTCTTCTTCGGTTCTTTTACTTCTTGGGAGTGTCAATTTCTTTTGCAGCGGGCCGTCCAGATTCGATTGGGATCATGACGCTCAAACTTGGATATACAGGAGAACAAAAGCGAACCTGTTCAAAGTTTTGGAAAGTGAGTTGGAAAAGCTATGTGGTCATCCCATTAGTCTTTCTTAATATTTTTGAATGATATTAGTCTGCTAGAAAACAGAAAAAGCTCCAAAGCCCTGTTATTGCAATCGAAGTACTCGTCTTTGGCTTAGTGTAAATTTATATCAAGGAAATAATTTGGTAACTGGTAAATCCCTGAGAAGTTCTCCGAAATTGTGATACTTCTCTATCGATAGGAGTTTTCATTATTGAATATTATGTCTGATACTTGAACTTGTCATCTGATATATTGAGCGTTAATATGAACTTTACTCTTGTTGTTAAATAGATTGAATGTTTGATTACCTTATCATTATCTATCTATAATTCAACCGAGATATTAATAATATTCTCTTTAAATGGATTCCTTCGCCTTAGTTACAGCTTTTTGTATATTTATTGAGGTTCTATTATATATTTATATGTCGGTTTAAATGAGTCGAGCCGAATCAAATAAGTTGTTTTTGAAGTTTTACTGATTATCGAGTCTATTCAATCAAGTTATGATCTAACCGAACTCGAATCAGGATTTTTTTTATATACTAGCAAGATGTACGTGAGTTGCACGTATATGATGGTTTGTACTTATATTTGTTGTAGTGGATTGTCCTTTTTCTTTTGGTTTTAGTTTATAATATTTAGTGGCCTTTTATAAGTTTTTGTATTATTCTTGAAAATGTCTTACGTTTGGAATTATGGATAGTATGGTTCCTTATTTTCTCAAGAAGCAAGTGTTCAATACCTTCGTATGAATATTGAAAACTCATGTATGTGTGTTTTATTTCTCTTTTTGGTGTGATTCCTTATTTTTTTCCCCTTATTTATTATTTTCAACAACTTTGTTTTTCAATGGTTTTGGTTGACTTTATTTTGGTACTTTCTCTTGTAAAATATGTTTTTCTTTTCTTGTCGTTGGTTACTTTTGGTTTTATTATCTTTGTACCTCTTGCCTCAGTTAGCTTGTCTATGTCATATTTACCTATTTCCTTTGCCTTGTTTTAGTACTTATTCCAACACCACCACCCCTCCCCTCCCCTTGTTTTCTTCCACCCATTTTTTTTGTGTATTTTCAAAAAATTCTCCAACGACAAATAAAATTTCATTTCTTATTTTCGCCTTTTTGTCTAGTATGAAAAGGAAGTTGTATTGTTTTTCTACTGTTGCCACCAAAGCCTTGTAGTGAAGTGATGATTCTTAATCTTGCAAATTTTTATATTTTATTAACTTTTTATTAGTATTTTTTATTTTCAATTTGATTGTTTTTCTTACCTTGTTCGTTGTTTTAATATGCTCAGTCACCGGACATCCAATGTACGTCTTAGCTATTTCTTTAAATAGTGTGATTGTGGCCCATTCAATTCCATCTGCTACGTTTAGGTTAATCCTATACCTGTATTATTTGAATTTTGTAGTTTAGTATTCTATATATCACAATATTAAATTTTATGCATTTTTAGGTTTCATACATTGATGATGCTTCCACTTCGTCAATCATGCAATTTTTGCATTGTATTCCTTGCATTGTTTTTTATATTGATCTTATGCAATTGTTGCAAACGTCAAACCATAGCGCGAAAATGTTTTTTGCGGAATTAACTTTTGCTTTAAAGTAGTAGTATTTGTTCTTTAAGTATCAGTTGAGTATGTGTTCCATGCTCCCCAAAAGTATTAGATTACCTCTTGTAACATCTAACAATTATATATATCAGTTCTACAATGGTTATCTCATTGGTGGTTTTCATTTTCTTTGTCATTCATAATTTCTCTATGTTTGTTTCCTCTGAGGACACCAACATGTTCATCATAGATACAACTACTGTGAACAATTTTTTTAGTAATTTTTTAGTATATTATTATTATTATTATTATTCATTATATTATGATAGTAAGAAGACATACTCACCATGTATAGAGCTTTTCTACCTTGACACAAGTTGAATCGAGGAGTATCGTTGTTGCAAAAGTTGTCTTTAATTGTAGTTCACTTGTAAAGCATTTGTTTTTATTAGATGAACCATTTCGATTATAAAATACGTACGGTACAAGTATTTCTTGTTTCTTTTTGCGTGTATTTTTGTATCATTTTTTGGTATATCTGTTTTTTTAACCTTGAAATTCCCATAATTGCTCTCTTGTTTTCCATTTTTTATAACCATTGTTCTTCTATTACTACTAAGTCGTTCCAAAAGAAAAAAATGTGAGAGTTTTCGTCCTTCACCCGAATAAAATATATGAATAATTAATAATTATATGTTAAATTGTAAATGTTTAATGATTTCTTTACCCGTCATTCATTATTATCACTCCTCTTCCGTAGCCTGTGCTTTTGTTATTTTTCCAAAATTAGAACAATCACATCTACATTTTTTCTAGCTTTACTTCAATTGTTTAGTAACTATGGATAATTGAAAATTCACCGATCAATTGATTTTCATCAAAAGCGGTGGTGATTTCCTTGAATTCAGTAAAACCGGACGTGATCTGTTTGTAGTTGAGTTTTTTCTCTACTTCTTTCACAATTATTGCTGCTTGGGGTACCAATTCTCTTCGAGGATTGCATTTAGATAATTTTTGTTTATTTTCTTTACCGTTGGATTATTTATTATGTAAATTCTACTGACAATCAAATCATTTCGTAATTCGTTACGATATCCGTAAATATTATGCCACGTATATTTGCTCCCTGCAAAGAATAAAGAATTATAGATGGAGTTAATTATAAATGGTGGCATATTAAGTTTTCCAAGAATGATAAAAAATCAAATAAAATACTTGAAGGATCCTATGAATTTGATAAGTAAATATCTAAATGAAGTAAGACGTATACAATATATGTATTCTTGTAAGGTTGACCTTGAGTTTTGGAAGAGGTAAAAGAAACAAACATGTGTTATATCTATGGAAAATCACATCTGACTATCATGTTAGGTACGGTAATTACAATGTAGCGCCTCATTTTTATCCGAAAATTATAATTTAATCCTTGAATATTATGGAACGTTTGTGATCCCTCCATTTCGTTAAAGTTTTGTTAGGGTTGGGTTTGTCCTTCCATTAATTTAATGAATAAAATAACAAATTCATCCCTATAATATACATATTCCAACAAAACGATCAATATGTATTACACATATAACAATGCAGTTCTTGGAGATCTAATGGAATCTTAACGGAATAAAGGGATCACAAATAGTCCATAATATTTAGAGATAAAATTATAATTTTCGAATAAAGATGGATTGCATTATAATTGCCCTATCTACCATGGTAGTTGTAATTTTCCCTTATATCTATAATTATAAATTTAGTGCAAACCCCTAAACAATGTGGGATCTTTGCTTGGGATGGCTCAGTTTCCTTTATATGCAACGTTTTAAAGATCCACAAAAGTAATAATAGCCCAAAGGAAAATTGCAATTTAAAGGAAAATTGTCAATATAGCATTTGGTCCAAAAATCACCGCAATGCGGCAAGATGAATTGGGTTTTAGACCGTTTAATTTTAGTTCAATCGTCAATATAGCATTTGGTAAAATATATGGTCCTATATATATTTTAAGAAAAAAGGTCCTAAGTACTCAATTGCTTGAACATATTTTTGTGACAAACAATAACAATCCAATTACCTAATTGTTCTGATTGTTTTCATAATTTTCCTTTTTTTACTTGACAAGACTGTAAAAATTTAATAATGTGCAGTAAAATATAATTATTTCCTTTACTCCGTTGAAAATATAAATGAATCAATTGTTTAAAAAATGTAAATGAATCAATTGTTTTGAAGAATGGCACAACCAAACCAAATATGATCAATCGTGTGTAAAGGAGGCACAAAAGTCCCTGTTCCTTTTTATCCCATCTGGCTTGCAATATTCTTGAAATTGGTTTTGAATAGGTGTGTATTTTGATTATAACCGATGAAAATAGAAACGCATTTATAGGTACTAGTGAAAACAACGTGCGTTCCATATTAAGTATACGATTTATCTAAATAATTTTACTAATTAAATTATAAGATATAATTATCTAAATATTAATATTTCAATGTTAAATATAATAATGAGACATCAATTAAAATTTAATGTTTAACGGACAATCTCCCATATAAACATAAAAAACTTATACTCTTAAACTAACACTTGCATATGATGCACAAACACTTTTAAAAATATTATTTTATTGAGTCGAATCATATTCGTGTCGGGCACCATGTCTGGCATTTCTCACTTGTTAAATTTAAAAGCTAATTTGTACTGTATCATATTATCCATACATTATAGACACTCAGTTACTCACTCATTAGTCATTACTCATATATAAAAAAGCATAAGTTAATAATGAAATTATATAATAAATTAAATTATAATTTATTTTTTATTATATATTTAGTATAATTTATAAATATGTTCTTATTTTCTTTGGATTAATGAGTCTTCTTTTCTATTTTATAAGTTATTCCAGTTTTCATAAACAAATATTTTTTAAAAATTTTAATATTTTAGAATAAATATATATTGCTAATGACATTTTAAACTCAATCTAAAATATAAAATTTATAGTTTGTACCCGACATTTAAAGCAACAAATTAATATTTCTAATATGTATTAATTATCTATTTATTAAATATAAAATAAAATTAGTTTTGATAATATGTATTATTTATTTTGTAAATTATAATAAACTCCCTAACTTCATACACAATTTCTGTCTTACTCTCCGTTCTCTCTCTCTCTCTCTCTTTCCTATTAACGATTTATTTCTTAAACATGATCATTTGTATGTATAAATTACAGTATGTATGTCTCATTTAATAATTTTTTAAATTTATATCATTCACTCTGATATAACTTTATTAATTTATATGAACAAAACACAATTTTAGTCCAACAAAATGTAGTGCAACTAAAGCACACATAAATCATACACTAAGGGTGCTACATTATATGTGTATCTCATAATCTGACATTAAGTAATACTTTCTACCTAATTGACGGGATGCTTTGACTTTTTATTCTTCTTTAATCGAATCCAGTATATTTGATATTAAATACTTTTCGGTGGTTTGGCATACGGCCTCAGAAGTTGACACGCATCCTTGCTAGGTCTTCGATAGTATTTCGGCTCGTAACATTTATCAACCTCTCGACGAATGGTTTGATTGATATGGTCTGTTTTTATGGTGTATTCAATTTTTTGACCTTTAGGTTTTGACAATTTATCAGCTTAATCGTCGGATTGACCTCACGATCTCCTTTACGTTTGTTGATTTGAAGGTTGCCTAAATCTTTTAGAGAAAATTTTTTATACTTAGTTTTGGTATATCTTATATATATATCTTATATATATATCTATAAAAGAAAATATGAGAGATTTTATAATTATAATTTAATTTTTTATAATTAACATAAAAAATTAAATTATAATTTTATTTTATTTTTATATTGGATTTATAAAATCTCTCATATTTTCTTTTGATTGAATGAGTTTTGTTTCTATTTTATTAGTTATCGATCATAATTTATATAATAATTATTTTTAATAAAGTTAATGTTAATTTTATAATACATATACAATGGTAATAATATTTGAACTAATTAAGTTTAT
>JBBMKE010392852.1:0-12806 GCA_037834125.1 Lippia alba | reverse complement strand
CCATTAACAAATTAATCATAAATTTTATCTAAATAATCTATTCATAATAAAACTATAGATAATAAACTAAAACTAAAAATAAGTTAATATTAAATTTTATCTAAATAATTTCATAATAAAACTACGTAAAACGTATAAGTTAATATTACCTTTGATAACTTGGACCACAAATGTAGATTTTGAAGATTAGGAAAACGAGAGTTTTAAGTTGAGAAAAAGAAAAAAACAAAGAATAGAAAAATGAAAGAGGAAGAAGATAAATGAAAAGAAAGAAGATGTAGTTGTAAGTAAATAAAGAAAAAAGATTAATTTGATTTTTTTTTAATATCAAGAAGAAGATCAACAGACTTTTACTGAGAAACAAAAAGTGCATTTGGATTGAAAAAAAGTAAAAAGTGCATTAGAATGACAAAAAATAATCGCCAAACTAATACTAAAAATAAATTCTAAATTGATGAGTTGTAATTTTATGTAGGGGGCAAATTTATAAATTTAGGGGGGCAAAATAATAAAATTTTTGAAATATATGTATATTCAAAAAAATTTGGGGGGGGGGGGGGGGCTCCGTCATTGAAGAAGATGTTAAGCATTCTAGTCACTAAATAACTATCATTACATAACCTTCTTATTAGCTGTTACAATGGCTTTCTATTACATGGGACAAGACATACCTTGAAGACTAGCAAGATGGATGAAAGTACCTTTCTTATTCTTGAGTTGGTTATAAGTTCCCTTCTCAATCACCTTCCCACCCATAACGAAAGCTATCGAATCCAAATTCTTGATGGTATTGCGATGGTGTGCCACCACAACAGTCGTTCTCCCAACCATTATACGGTCCAATGCTTCCTGCACTAGTTGCTCTGATTGCACATCAAGTGAACTCGTCGCTTCATCTAGTAGTAATATAGTCGGCTCCCGAATGATGGCCCTTGATATTGCAATCCTCTGCTTCTGACCTCCTGATAATTGTAATCCCCGCTCGCCACATTCTGCCTCGTATCCATTCTTCAATCCACTACATACACAAAAAATTGTATTTACATATATTTCAATATTATGGTATTTTGGATAATGCTTAGTTTAGTTATTACCTGATAAATTCATGAGCATTTGCAGCTCTTGCAGCTTCCACTACTACATTTTCTGAGGCTCCGGAATATATCACGGGCTCTTGGCTAACGAGCGCCATGTGCTTCCTATACCATTCCATATCCCGGGACCATATGTCGAGCCCATCAACCTTAACCGAACCACTTATCAACATCATAAAATCTCTGAATTAAGGAAATAACTGTTGACTTTCCACAACCACTCTTCCCAACAAGTCGGATGCTCGTCCCCGCCTTCACTTCCAAGCAAAAATCACGCAACACGAGTATTTCATTCAGGCCCGGATAAGCAAATTCTACCCTCTTCATCTCTATCCGACCTGTCATATTCTGAAGCTTCATTCCCCATTTCTCCACCCATTAAGAACATTACATTGTTACAAGAACAAAAATATATCTTCTAAGAAGGAATTATTTTTAGTTTTCTCACATTAAATGATCTTGCGATTGACGATCAAGGATAGCTAATATCGACGCAACAGCAGCAGATCCTTTAGCAAGATCAGAAGTCATGCTTCCAGCTTCGGCTATAACTCTTCTGGTGCTAAACAGAATGAAAAATGTCTCGAACACATCTCCGGCAGATACTTCTCCTCTGTTAACTTATGTCCCTCCATGCCAAAAATCCAAAGCCCAGCATATGAAAGTTAAACCCTGAGCCGAACCTATGCCCACCCCTGCCAGCCATGATTTCTTCCAAGCCTCCTTCCTCGGCTCGTTCTGAGCTTCATCAAAGATTTCCAGAACCTTCCCAATGCTCCCGAACGATGTCACAGTTCTGTGGTTGTAAACAGCCTCAGCTGCAATCTGAGTGCTTTGGTTCTGCTCCTTGACAAATTTACTTGTTAGTGTTGATAATATAACTTTTCTCGTGTAGAAACAGAGAATCGTTAGCGGCTGCACAGCAATCATGACTAAGGCAAGCTTCCATGCTACGATTAGACCGATCACCATTGCCGTTATTACAGCCGTCGTTGCCTGAATCAACAAAGAAACTCGGTCGGCGACGAGGGATTTCACCATGGATGCTTCATTGCTAAGCCGAGATCAGTGCGTTGCGCTTGTATTTTCCTCTTTGTCAAACCACGCCGCTTCGAACGACAGGATTTTGTCGAGCACTTTTATCCTGATTCACCTCGTGAGGCTCTCGCCCATGTACGCGAAGTTTGTAATGCTGGCAAAGATTAACCGTGATGGAAACGAGGCAGAGCGAGCTGAAAATGTTGGCATACTTTTCGATTCATGCTTGCATTTCTGCGTGATTCTGTACAAAAAAAGCTGATATCATTCCACCAATGGTGAGTGCATACAGGGGTTGCACTGTTCCGAAGCCACAGCCGAAAGTCTTCTGATCATGCCATATCTCCACTCCGGCGAGTTCAGCACAATAAGCCTCGAGAAAGACAGTGGAGGGTGATTTGGTAATGGTGGAGTGCTACTGTCGACAGGCATCAATGGTGAGTTAGCAAATGACGCAGGAGTTGATCTAGCAATGCTACTTTTCCTTCCGGTTGATGAATGATATGTTTCCATTAGGCTTTGTTCTTGATCGAAGGTGTTGCACTGTATCTGGAGTTCAGCCAACCTCGCGTAGTGGTTTTTCTTTTCTATGAGGTCGTTGTGTGTGCTGGTCTCGACTATGGCGCCGTTGCTTACGACGGCAATCACGTCCGCATTTCTGACGGTTGCGAGCTTGTGTGCCATATCAGAGTGGTTCTTCCCATTGAAGCTTGGTCCAATGCATTTTGAACGAGGGGTTGCTTCATCGAGGAGAAGAATGACGGGGTTTCGTAAGATGGCTCTGGCTATCGCGATTCGCTGCTTTTGGCCGCCTTATAGCAGTGCTCCTCTTTCCCCAACCTGCAATAGAGTTTGCAAACATATCAAGGGGGTCTATCTGTAATAATTATAACTGGCTAATTATACTGACATAGTTTGAGGTATAGTTTAATTACACAAACATTCCTTAAAAGAGATTTATATTTCATCCTTAACTGGATCATCATATAGTAATGATGCCATCTCAAACTTTGTTTGAAAAGACTCTATTTTGGCATAGATAGTTTATTTGTTGAAGTTTGATGTTATGCATAAGTGAGTGTTTCCACTTCAAAGTCGTATGCTTGTTTATAAATATCATTAAAACCCGAGGGATTTTTGTGTAATTAGTTCATACTTAAGGATGTGTAGGTGTAATTATCCTTCTAAATAAAAAGAATGTGCATTGCACATTAAATAAACGATACATCTAATTATTTTTAATTATTCAATTTATTAAATTGAATAATTTGAAATATCAACTTTTTAAAATAGTTAGTCCTAAATTGAAACTTAATTTTTTAATATATTTATATAAATATAAAAATTATAGTTTCAAACTAACACTACTCCTATGATGCACGTACATATTTAAAAATATTATTTTATCGTGTATTTGTATTAGATATATATGTCAGATATCTTTCACTTGTTAAATTTAAAAAATAATTTGTATTATATCGTATTTGCTTATACATAATAGACACAATCTCATAAGCAAAATATTTTTGAAGGTATATTGTAAAATTCGTTCGTCTTTCTTTAGATTAAATGAGTCTTAATTATCGTAATTTACTCGTATTTTTAAGGAATGTAATCCTTTACAAGAGACATTTGTCCTCACCTAGTTAAGAAATTACAATATCGCTCAAATCATTTTGAATCCAACTTAAAATCCTTTTATACAAAGTAAGATATGAAAGGTAGATTCAGATAAATGTTTATAGTCTTCGACTACTCTTTCTTCAATTCAATCTCATCCTGAAGTTGTACGTCGAGGATTAGAGGCCTTTAAAACTTAGCAAGGATTACCTTATTGGTAGACATTGAATTCTTCTTTCCATGTGCAATCTTAAAATTAGTTGATTAAAAAAAGAGAAACGCATATAGAGTTGGGTCGAGATAATACCTAGGTTGAAAGTAAGAAGGTGTTTCAACCAACTTCTGTCGAACTTGTCTTTCGAAACTCAGATTAAAACAACTCTTCACGCGATACTTGCTCTGACTCGCTCGATATGCTTTTAAGAAAAAACAACTTCTAAAAATGATTGAAAAATCCTATTTATAGGGAATGAGAAAAATAAAATGGTGTCATGATTATTATCTGAAAAATTGATCTGAGCATTAATAATGCATTTATAAGTTAAAAGACCATTAGCTACGCTAGCCTACCTGATGATCTTTGGGGCTTATGACGTGGCATAATGTCACGGAGATATCTAGCATGGCATGAAATGACATAAGGCATGACGCGTAAGTCTTAATTAGTTACACATTCGACATCCTTCTCGACCTATGATAGAAGGGTCAATTTATGCCTGAGGAAACGATAGGGTGACCAAGTCCCTCAACCTCACCAATTGATATGCAAGTTAAGAATCATGTGAAATGTGCATTAAATGTTGATAATCTCTAGACCTATTTTACTCAAGTGCACCGTAGCTACAATCATCAACTCTATAGATGCATTTAATGCACATTAAGTATGTGTGCTTAGACACATACAAAGGCCCACCACCATAATACTTGTTGAATTCATGTCAGTTGGTAATAACATTTAGGGCGAACTACATACGTGTCCCTGGGGTTTGGCCTAATTACAGAGCGGTTAACATAACGTTAAAATTTACATACAGGTCCTTGAGGCTTAACCCATTTACAAGCCGATCTATTTTCTTTTGAATACTACACAGGCACGATTTGGTAATTTTTACATAAGGGTCCCTAAGCCTTTGTTAATTTTTACATACCTTTAGGGACGATTTTCCATTTTTTGTCATACATTATACGTAACACTTACAAAACCTTTAGGGATATAAGTGTACTTTAACAAAATTCGTTAATGGACCTCCCACGAAACAATAAATATAGGGACAACAATGTAATATTTAAAGGAAAATAAAACGGCTTGTAATTGGATCAAATTTTAGGGACCTGTATGTAAATTTCAAAGTTATACGGACCGCTCTGTAAGTGGGCCAAACCTCAGGGACCCTATGTAATTCGCCCCAACATTTATTGCACTTTTCTAGTCCTTTAATTTACTTATAAAATTCTCGAGTTAATTGTTAATTTAGGCATCCAGGAGATTACGCCATGGCCACCCAACTTAGTTCATTATTTTTTCCCCTCATCCCATTTTCAGGTCGAAAAAGACATTCTTTCATATAAATTCTTGAGTAATCAAGTTGGTTGATTCAACAACTTCATCAACCACCAAATTCTGACACGATCATATATTATAACATTAATTATAACGTAACAAATATTTTTTTTCAAATTAGCAAATCGTGTTGACAAAATATTAGTCATATTATCTATTAATTAATTATAACAAAGAAATTTGTAACAATACTAATGTAGCAAATTGCAGAAGTTACAGAGAACTCCTCAGGACATGGATCGATATTACTTAAGTGGGAGTAGAATGTGGATTATGTTTCTTTGTGGTGGCTTTGTGCCGTTGATATCATTTATTCTTGTATGCTTCACTTTAATTGGCCAGGAAACACTAATGGAAGATAATTTAATGATGATGGAATTGAAATTGAATTGACACATTTGACTATTCTGCTAGCATATGTACAAAGGTAAGTACCTCGCTCATACTTCTGTATTCGATAGTGAGACGGAAGCGATTAAAAATTTATTCTTCAGGTTATAAGTATTCTTAATTTGGTAATTTTTATGAAAGCACTTTGTAATTGAAAACATAATCATATGGCTTTTACTTGTGCTCTTTGTTATTCCTTCCACTTGTTGTTAATTTGTAAAATCTTATTAATATATTGGCCTTCATATTACATCTTGCAATGAGTTATACACTATTTTTTTTCCTAAAAAAATGCAACTCTCCTACAACTATTACTCTACTATTATTCTTTGGTGTGATTAGTACACAACTTAAATTCTTATTCTCTAAATAAGATTTCTATCTATGCATTATGAGGCAGAAAAAGAAAAACAAATATATTAAAGAATACTTTCTCCAAATATAATTTACTATATCACTTTAGATAGTTAGCCCATTATTTGACCCATAGTCTTTCATATAAATAAAACTTTAGTATATTCATGTATTTGTCTTATCCTTCCCTAAACACTGTTAGACCGCATATAGATCAAAATATTATTATGTTATCGATTGTCATAAAGTTGAACAGTTATTTTAAATCAGTAATTTAACATAAGAACTTAAAATTGTCCACTAAATTTAGTTTCATGTCAAACGCAGAAAAAGAAAACAAATATGTTAAAGAATACTTTCAATTGGTTTTTGAGTCTCGTAATTTTGTGTCGCTCTCTCCAAAGAATAAATTGTGTGTAGTCTTTTTATTTGTGTTGCCCTCCATAAAGAATAAATTTTATATAGTAGTACTCTATCACTATTGTTTAATTTGTTCTGAGCTAATTTATTAATTGAATTGTGCAAGATTTTCCTTCTCCTAAACATACAAGCATAATATTAGAATACTATTAGAATTAATTTATTTAAAAGCTTATAAGATTATACTTATATAGTATTTTATAATTAAAGAATGATTTATAGAATTATATTTTGATTAGAATTACATGAAGATGATTGAGAGTTTGATTAGAACAAAATCTCCTGAAATAATATTTATATATCTAGTATTTTACAAAACTACCTTTAATTGTATCACTACAAAAAAATTCATTTATTGTGACAAAGTAATTGTGAGTAAATTCAATTTTGTCACATATAACTATTATATTGTGAGGAATTATATAATTGTCACATAAAATTGTATTTTTTGTAACAAAGTTTAATTTTCTCACAATAGGGACAAATAATTGTGAGGAAATATAATTTTTCTCACATAATGAATTATTTTTCCTCACAATAACTTAAGCTATCATGTGACAAAAAAATATCTTATCAAATGACAATATTTTTCCTCACAATAACTTAACACTATAATATGACAAAAAAAATTCTCATCAAATGCCATTTGTTTTAATTCCCAAATAAATCTAAATTTTTTCCCGGTTTACCCAAAAAATCTCCCTGCAATATTTTCACCCATATTATAAGAGAAATTTATTTGTCATTATAGGTCATTCAATTTTCATATCTTATCAAAACGACATAGTTTCTTTTGTAAGTTTTTCATATATATATATATATTCAATCTCATTTTCCAGTCTCACATTTCCCCAATCTCAAACCAATCGACTTTTGGTGAGAAGTGAACTGATGGCGAGAGGCGGTGAGGTACAGAGATAATTATTCCGGCGAAGAGGATGAGCTTAATCGTTGCACTGACGACTCTTTCCGATACCCATAGATGAAGGTTGAAGATCGAAGTCTTCTTCGATGGCTCGGTATGCATTCCAGTTATGTGGGTTTCTTCAATTTTGTTTCATTTTTCTCATTTCTTTAGAATTTGTAAGCCCTAATTTTGTGATTCAATTTCTTACAGTAGTAGACCTGAGTTGTTACCCTCAATTTTCTTTGTTATTTGAGTTCTTGCGGCCTCAGGAGAAATAGCCGGAGCAGCGGCGACGGTCGACTGTGGTGTTATTTGGGAAAAAGGTCTTCATTCATCTCCGTGAAAAAATAGAAAATTCAAGGTAAACCTTGAAACTTTAAACTCATCAAATATTGGCAGAATTTGAAATTCTTTGTATTTTGGACTTGAATGATGTGTTATTTTCTAGACCTTGCAAGCCCAGTAGAAGTTTTAATTGCATATAGGTTATTGAGGATGTTCATTCACATTTGAATTACAACTTTATAAGAACTGACCGTTAAAATTGGTTTGAAAATTTCAGTTATATTGCTTAAAATGTGTGAGGTGGTTCTATGTTTCAAGTGGGTTGGGGATAAAAAGGGCTGCTGACTACAACTATCTTAATCCGGGTAATTGATTTGAGATAAAAAACAGTGATGATGCTTAGAAGTTTCATATGCTTTTGGTAATAATAGCACTCACTAATGTATCGTGTATTGGATTTACCAATCACTTTGGTTTATCTTTTACCTTCACATTTAAGTATTTAACCAACCCGCCCCTCAATTGCATCTGAAGAGGTTTGAGGCTTTAGTCTTGCATGGGGAAATTTTATACTCCTGCGAAACGGTACCCTTAATGAAGTGTACATTTGAACAATTTGCCTGTGAAACTTTATTTTTTCTGGTATAGTTCCTGTGTCTATTGAAGTTTTACCTATACATGAATGTTTTTCTCTCAATAGGAAGCCCTGAACACAGTTGGAATTTGCAAAGAAGATCTGGAGCATGTTTTTGATATACTTGTTGTGGTGTTGTGGCCTGGAAACATATCGTTTCCAGTTACCGACATAGAAGTTGTTGCTGGTAAAGGTAGGTAGTTGTGGTTCAGTTTTATTTTTTGACAGTCTTATTTGTTTATGTGGACATTTCCCCTGCACTCCAGTTTTGTAGGTTGCATGATTTTGTTAGGAGGATATATCTAAAGAAATCTTTACGGTTTCTGCTGGAAATAACAAGATGTCATGGATATCTCTTTTTTTCTTTTTAAAAAAATTCATAATCTATTGCTAGTTCTGATCCTTAGTGACTAAAATTAACTAGAGCTGGATACTCTGGAATTACCAAATAAATTGAGATATGTTAAATTTGGATGCAGAACATTCTTTTTTAGCGTCTTGTGTTTAATCTGATATCAAATTACTTGTCGAGGTGCTTTGACCTAAGTAGGTAGCATGGTTTCTCCCATCTACAACTATCACTAATGCTGCTAGTTTAATAAGCTTCAAAGATCAATACCTAATGCTTGCTCTATCTACCCGCAAAATACAAGTTGGAAAGGATGAGGTTACTAGAAAGCTGACTACACACAACAGGTTCATGTTTCAAAGATTCTCGATATTTCTTTGATCTCTGATACTTAGAAACTACAAACTAGCCGATTCTTATACATCTCTATTAATGCGGTGTTGTCTGCTCTCCTCCCCCTTTTTTAGGAAATCGATAGAAGAGAGGTGCTTGTTTGACTAGTTTGTAGAACATATACATTTATCACTTGCAATGGGAAAGCATAATTCTGGCCTATCCGTTAGTATTTTGGAAATTTATAGATTTAAATCCTTTAAGGTAAATAGAAATTGATATATTCTGATGCTTCTAACTATGATCAACTATATATCTCTTGGTCTAATTCTTCAATTGTCTGGTTTGTGTGTAGATGAGATCCTTGTTATATGGGTGAGCCTTTTGAGTGCATAATATTTGAGAAATGTTTATTATGATATACTTGGTTGTTAGCTTGTCTCTTTTTCGAATTCACGAGTGTAGTTCATGATGCTTATATACTCTTTCCATATTTGAAGGCTGAAAGTTGAGCTCGCAGGGATGGTCAAATGAGATTGGTGAATACCTATTTTCTGTGTGAAGGTACCTCTTTCAACATAGAGTATGAGTTGGTTATCATAAATATTTTCTCCAGTATACTTCAGACCTCTTTCAACCTCTTACCTTTCCTGCATTTACATTGTTTTCCCTTCTCCTTTCTTATGCATTGCTAGGATACTTCAGATGAGTTACAATTGAAGAGGTTGAATATCAGTTTGCTACATGTTTCTTCTATAAGAATGGGAAGCATGACTCCATATCGGAAACTGAGGTATAATATAATTTCAGAAGCATTTGTTTTTGTTCTATAGTTTGTAGAAAATGAGGAGCTCAAGAGGATTAATACAAAGATAGGTGAATCGGTCAGCTTTACAGTAATAAGCTAGTTTCAAAATATTTTCAAATTAATAGGTTAAAACTAAGTTGGTTCAAAAACTTTCCCTGGCGTTTAATGAAAATACAAAAACTTCCCCTAGCATAAAGATTTGGCCTAGCATGCTATTATAGTCATGAATTCAACACTTATTTCATGTCCATCAATTTGAAGCTTTCTGTGTATTACCTTATCATCTTGAACCAACTATTGAATTCGGAAATTTAGATTTTTGCTTTCGTATATGAATATTTAGTCTATTATATATGTGTGGCTTTTGTGTAGGTCATTGGATTTAGCTAATTACTGAATTTGGCAGATTGATATCATATTTGAAGGTAAATATTGTGGTGAAATGGGAGAAGCTTCACTGGGCCTCACAAAACGACTAGTTCAGACTTCCCTGGGAAACTTTTGGCGATTTTGAGGAAGCAGTTGAGGAAGATGCCACATAAACTGCAGTTGATGGAATTGTCTATCATTGACGAGTTATATTATTAACTACGAAATTTATGGTTTAAGTTTTATTGTTCATATGACTTCTCATCATCTTGTATGTTAATATACAACTTACATCATCTTAGTTTTGTTATTGATCTTTCAGCAGTCACTCTTCTCTACATCAACTCTACAAATGATGGCTTTGGAAGATTGTCAGGAGAAGAACTAGACATATTCTCAAGAAATTGACACTTTGAAGACCCAAATGTCAAAGATTAGACACACTTTAGAAAAGATCTCAGACATGCCTACAAACCTATTTCAAGGTAAATTTCATTGCTCAATGAAATTTGAACATCTTTTAATTTTTTATTACTAGTATTAAATTTAATCATTCTATGTTCACGTTTAGAAATATATTATTATTTCTACTCTTTGATTTACAGATTTTACCGACAAGACGACAGCGGTGCTAATTTAAGTTAAGTGTAATCTTCTTGTTGCCCCTTTGATAGGATATGTAAGTATGTAGAACTTTTTTTTGTCTTAGTGTTTTTGGGGATGCAACTAATATTTTTGTTAATTACATATATTAGTTAGCTTCATTGCTCATGGTAGCACAAGGAGTTATGTAAAGTACTCATTTTGGATGATTTGGTATATAATATATTTGTTTGGTTAATAAGGATGATTAGTTTCAAATGTATTATTTTTTACATTGATTGCTTCAATGATGAAATGTAGAATCTCATAATGATGCTAATATAAATACAATATTTATAAAAATGCGAAATAAATAAATAAATTATTGTTCTAATTAAATTTATTCATGAGGAAATAATTCCTCACAATATGATTTTCAGTAAGTTTTGTATCCAAATTAAATATGTGCTAAATATTTTGTGAGAAAATTATTTGTCATGAAAACATCATTTTTCAAACCCTTCAACTACTTATTGTGACGAAATAAGCTTTTTTGTGACAAAATTTAAGATAATGTGAGGATAAATTTGTCACAAATAATTCAATATTGTGAGGAAATCTGTTCGTCACATTAACATTTGTGATGAAATAAAAATTTTGTCACAATAACCTAATGCGAGGGTGATATTGTGAGGGATCTGTGACAAATTTTTTTTGTCATAAAATTTTATTGTGATAAAATTTTTATCTTTTCCAACAAATAATTTCCTCACAATAAATCAATTTTTTTGTAGTGTATTTTACTAAAAATCTTACAATAAGGGTATTTTGGTCATTCACAAAAAAATATTTATACATCAATTTATTATTTTATAAAAATACCCTTAATTATATTATAATAAAATACTTATAATATGGGTATTTTGACCGATCTCAAAGTTTCAAGACACCAAAAACTAACTCACACTTTTATAATATAGATAGATAGATAGATATATAGATAAATGAAAACATAATTTGTAAAAACATAACAAGAGATTATCCTAGTTTGTAAATTGTAATTACGTCCGAAGAGACAATGGCCAGATGCAATTCTCTCTAATTTTAAAAGAAACTTTATCTCAAAGGAGGCTCACCTTAGTCTCATACCCATCTGGTAGCTGTCAGATACAGTTATGAGCATTTGCTGCAATGGTTGCAGCGACCACATCATCCATAGTGGCATCAAGTTCCCAAACTAGATTTTTCCGCAACAGAAGTACTAAACAGTGCATGTTCTTGACTGACCAACCATTTGCTCTCTCAACCATTTCAACTGCAGTGTTCTTATATCCGCCCCATTGATGCGCACCGATCCTCCATTCGCGTCATAAAACCGTTGCACTAATGCAATCGCCAGGGGCGGAGCTAGAATTTTTCGGCAGCCGGGTCTCAACATATTAAAACGACGGACATTATAAACTTTCAATAGGTTTTTCGTAGCTCCGTATGACTAATTATATCTTCATACTTAAATTCTACACTATCAACATAGATTCTTTCTTGGTTGGCAATCAAATTTGATAATTCAATAAAACTCTTTGATTTTTTGCTAAAATACTGATTCATGGTTATAAGCTACAATAAACGAAGTATAAACATCACTAATAGACAGGAAATTCCTTCAATTTTGTGGAGGCTCTACAAATACAATCAACAAGATAAAAAGAAAAAAGTAATAACAAGAATAACTAATTGTTTGGAAGCTCTTAAATTTCACAACGGCGGTCAAAAAAGGAAAAGTTTGGCCATTTGGGGACTGCCGGACTGGAGAATTTTTAATTTGAGGGTGAATTACAGATTATGACTTTGGTAAATCTCATGTGGTTCGCTGATTGGGGGAGGCAGGGAAATAATATATAATTAAAATTAGGATTTAACTAATTTGGGCTTATGGTTGGTGGGCCGTGGGGGGAGGGGGTTAAAAGTGTAAAACTAAATTTGGGTTATGTCTAAATTGTGGTGGGGGGGCGGTGGGGGAGGGAGATAATTAGTTAGCATTTAATTTAAGCTTGGTTATTGT
>JBBMKE010392741.1:0-12806 GCA_037834125.1 Lippia alba | reverse complement strand
TTATACAATATGTATATTTTTTCTAAATAATATATATTTTAGCGTGTATAAATATATACTATATTATATTATATATAATATAGTATTCTAATCGAAGATCGCTGCTTGATCGTGTTCTGCGATTGGTGTGGATACGCTTTAGAGGATCGCTGCTTTGGGATCTAATCGAAGGTCGTTCGAGGGACATTCTGCATAAAGGGCGTTCTAGTAGACGGTACTAGCGTCGCAAGAAAGCTTCAACCAACGTGAATTTCTTGAAACCACGAGCCCAATACAATAATCGAGAGTTTTTCGGTCCTTCTTGTTTTGAAAAAATTTTAATTTCTGCTGCGTTTACCTTTACTATTTCCAATAGAGACAAGATTGGAGTATCGCACCGCACCTCCATCTTGTTGGGGCGTGTAGGAAGTTGAGATATCCCAGGAGTCAAATCTCCACAACTGATTGAGCAATCTCAGGATTCTGCTACCTAACAGATTACACTATCTTAGGAAATTGCTCTGTAACTGTATAACCTTTGTACTTTATTTATATTTGTGAGTAATACAATTCCAATAGTTCGGCCAATCAACTCTCTATAATGAGATATTTCTTCACGTCTGATCCATTATGCAATTATGGGAGTTCGGTTACCCTTTCATCTATCTTGTTGGCGACAGTGGAATAGAGGGTTCCTCTGAATCCTCAGTCGAGGGCATCACATAGTTCTTCTTCGCCTACTTACTTGATAAGGTTAGCGATGAAAGTATCGATCGAGATGTACAATTTCTTGTTCGATGTTTTTTTTCTTTTTCTTTTGTTTTTAAATTTTTTATTGGGTGAAAAATTAAAATTACTAATTTTCCCTTAAAAATTCATCTTGGCTGTAATATTTCGCTGAATTTTAAAATTGGATACTAAAGTGAACAAAAAATTAAAGATTAGGCATTGAATCATTAAAATTTAAAGGTTGGATATTAAAGTGCAAATCACCCCAAACATTGGGGTGAAAAAAAAATTTAACTATATATATATATATATAGCCTATGTTTTGAAACCCAGATCGAACCGGCGATTGGATAGATTCGACCGGTGATCGGCAAGTTGTCCGGTTCGGTTGACCTTGAAAACCAGTGTCCCCACAAACCATTCTGGCCCGCTGAAAACCCCGTTGGCTAGATTTTTTTTTATTTATGTTTTTCTTTTTCAAAATTCAAACAATAATTATGGTCCAATTCGGGTTTGAACACATAGCCTACAAATATGCACAAACCAGGTGAACTACTAACAAAGTTGGAAATTATTTTGTTAATTTTTTTTATGCACACACCCCAAGTGACCAGAGGGATTCGAACTTGGGTCTTTGCCTTCAAGAAAGAACCCTCACCACTTGACCAACCCCTGTTGGCATAATTATTTTGTTAATAAAAGTTTTATACTCTGAAATATTAAATTCTCAAAATCTATAAATTACATTAAAAATTTGAGTGTTAAGAAAATAATAATACAACTACATAGTATAAACTAAATTTAAATATAAATAAATTTGTGAAGTATTTTATTTTTAATGATATATATTCATAAAATATAAATGTATGTGTGATATTATTTTTTTCACAATAAATAGGATGATATTTTTTTATTTTTTTTAATCTAAATTGTTTATAGATTTATAATTTCGAGAACTTATTATTGCAGAATGTTAATTAATTAATAGTTGTAAGTAATTTAAAAGAATATCTATGTTTTATATTTTAACTTATTTTATTATTTTTAATTCAAATTCATAATATTATATTAATATATATTTAAATATATTTATTACATAATTATGACATCACACTAGTCCGAACCAGTAACCAATAAGACACACAGGATCAGAGGTCCGATCCGAGTTTCAAAACACAGTATAAAACTAAAGAAAAGATTATAAAAAAAAGTGAAGGAAAAGGTAAGCAAAGAAAGGTGCTGTACTTTTTTAAATTAAATAAAAAATGAGTTAAGTATAGGAACCTACACACTCATACAAGAATTTCCTAAAGGACTAAAGGTGATTGGGCATTGTAAATTTGTAATATGCCCAGCATAGGGCAAATAAATATATTTCCAGCTAGCTCACATTTTTTAATCCCAATTCAATATGTATTCGATCTAATTATAATTTGCACGGATTATATATGATTGTATCAGAAAAAATTGAATAAAATATGAATTCAAGATTTCCAATTCACTAAATATTTAAATTCGCCATTTTATTATTGTATTCTGGGGGTGTTTGCAAACTCTACTCCATAAGTAGAAGTAGAAGTAGAAGTGAAAGTAGCAAAAAATTGCAGAGTAAAAGCAGTGAGTGTTTGGAAAAAAAGTGATTAACAGAAAAATAATCAGTTGAGTGTTTGCAAAGAAAAGTTGATAATCACTTTTAATTTTTATAAAGTTACTAATATACTCTGAAATATTTTAGAATACTTTAGAGTATTATAATATGATTAAGTTTAATATATAACTTATAATAAATTATTATAATTTTGTATAAGATTATTTATAATTAATCATACATGGAATTATTCTATATATACTTTTATTTATAAATTCATAAAACTTAAGAAAAGAGAAAAGATTTACTTTGTAACTGTAAATTTTTTTAGGTATGAGATTTTTTGAAATCACAAAATTTTGATTGGAGGAGAAAAGAAAAATATTCAACGAGTTGGAAAAAAAAATGAACATATAAACATTAGAGTTGTATTTGTATGTCAAAAGGTCAATTAGGAATATTAATTTTAATAAAAATATTATTGTCAAAATAGAATTTTAAATAAATTAAAAAAATCCTATAAGTAGAAGCAGAATCCAGAAACATGCTCTGAGGTGCTTCTGGATTCTGGTTTATTTCTGCTTAAAATAAGCAGAAGTCGGTTTTCCACACTCTAAAACTACTAAAAATAAGCATTTATGAAATAAACACTTATCTATTTTTAGAGTTTACAAACACTCCCATAGAACAAATATATCTTTAAGTGGGAGTCAAATTTTTTGAAAGAATATATTTACAGGGTTAATATTACAACTTGATTTGGGAGACCGTAAAAAGTTGAGTGACAACTATTCAACTTATAATTTTTTTAACCCAGTGTAAAAAAAACTATAGTCTTAAAGTCATTTTCACTCTGGACTGTATCAAATGGTATTGCGTCTACTATGATTGATGATCCAATTCGAAGGTAAATGATTGATGTTGATAATAATAAATTTATTTGACAATGAATAGCCACTTGTTATAATAGTTTAATAAGTGACATAATAAAACAAATTTAAAGATGATTTTTTCTTGCATTTCTATCATTGATAAATCTCTCTACACTCTTCGCTACCAATATTTCTCTTCTTCCTCCCTTTCAGTGAAAATTTAATAAAACAAAATTAAACAAAAAAATAAAGAAATATCCTTTTTGGAAGGGACTAAAAACATTGTGTTCTAGAAAAATTGCATAGGTAAGTTTGGCAAAATCCCTAATTTCAGGTACAATTCATCAGTCTCCTCGTAAACTCTCTCACTCTTATCAATTTCCCTTTTCTTCTTCCTCCCAAACAGAGCCTGTAAATCTCTCTACTCCACGAAATTCATGGTTTTTCTCGCAAAATTAGTTCGAATTTCTGCTCTGGTGAAAATTTCAAGACGAGGGTTTTGATTTCATGACAGATATGAAGTCTCTGTTCTCGATTTCTTTCGTGGTTCGATTTTCATTTGAATCTTTGTGGGGGAAAGAACATCGTAAATAGCCGTCAAAGTTGCTATTTTTTAAGATTTCTTGAAAAAAAAAATTCTGCATATATTGCGTAGTTTCGAAGGATTTCGTTCAATTCGATGAGTTCCTACCAACGGCCGCGCCGCCTGCTGCTGGATGGCCACCACGGCGGTCCTCCGCCGCCGAGCGACGGCGGCGCCGCTTATAGCCGGGCGGCGAATTTCGACACCAACATGATTATAATCCTCGCGGCCCTTTTGTGCGCTTTGATATGCGCTTTGGGGATAAACTCCATAGCCCGATGCTTCCTCCGCTGCGCCAACAGGCTGGGCTCCGACGGCGGCGGCGGCGGAGACGCGCCGCCGCGGTTCGGGAGGAAGGGGCTGAAGAAGTCGGCGCTCCGCCGCTTACCGGTGGCGGTGTATGGCTCCGGCGAGGGGGTGGCGTTCACGGAGTGTCCGATTTGTCTGGGGGAGTTCTTGGATGGGGAGAAGATAAGGGTGCTGCCGAAATGCCACCATTGTTACCATGTCAAGTGTGTGGATACTTGGTTGGGTTCTCACTCGTCGTGCCCCACTTGCCGGCGGTCGTTGGCGGAGGAGGCGGAGGAGAGCGGCGGCGATGTGGTGGAGGGGGTGGGTGGGCGGCAGGTGGGGAATGCGGCGGGAGTACACGGCGGTGATGTGGAGGAGGTGGGATGATTGCATTGCGAATGTTTTAGGTTTTGTTGTTTAATTTGATATTTGATCTTTGTTGATGATTGTGTGTACATGTTCAAAGGCTTTTGGAATTTGGGTTATTGATGTGGTTGTAAATATGAAAATGCATTGTAATTGCAACATTTTTTACATTTGGTAACAGTGATGAAGGGGTACAATTTTTCTTTTTTTTTTTGTCGAAGAACGGTAGTTTTATGGGGTTCCATGTTAATAAGGCTCTCAACTTTAACAGGCGAAATTTCCCAATAAATAAACTTACAATTAAATTAATGATCCAATTTAACTAAACAATTAGTAGACCAATTGAAATATCTTAAAATATGTTTAATTTTAACTTCTCATGGCCTGTGAAGAAAACTGTGACAATTAAGAATAATATTGTCCAATGGTGTCGGTATCCGTAGCATTTATAAGATCGAGGACCATCTCTGAATCAATCTCTATCTCAAGTTTCTGAACTCATCTTTTTCAAGTCAATTCAAATCCTGACCGAAGGCCAAGTAATTCGACTACAATGATAGATACGTCTCCAAGTTTGGAAGAGAAACCTGTAACCCAATAACTATTATTGTCTCTAAGAATTCCTCGTAAACCAATAACTGTTATCGTTTCTAAGAATTCCTCTCGTTGCTGCAGAGCGACGTTAAAAAAGGACGCTACCATCACAATTTAACTTCAACCATCCCGCCGGTGGGTGATTCCAATTTGGCATGGCTATGGGCTTTATCTTGGGTTGACCGTAGAAGCATAAATTTTATGTCCAATAAAATTGCGACACGTGGAAATTAAATATCAAAATAAAGATTTTCTATTTTAATTTTAGAAATTTAAATAAATAATATTCCTAGAATTAAATAGTTAATTATTTGATATATATATATATATATATATATATATATATATTAAATGTGTCAAAATTTAAAATTTGACAATAAAATCAAATCAAATCAAATATAATGTTTTGAAAATTAAATCATATCTTGTGATTTATGGAAAAAGATTGCAAAATCGACAAGGATCGATCAGAATGAAGTCTTCTCTCGGTGATTATGGAAAGATTTGTCTCTCCTACACATATAAATAGAGGCATTGTCTAAGCCAAAAAAATCACGCCAACACAACAACACAGACAACAACTCACAAGTTGGAGAGACGAAGGTGCAAGCAACAAAGCAAGGAGAAAGAAGCTCTTCGGCGTTCTTCAACATCCACAACGTTCTTCAGCATCTTAGACGACGTTCTTGGTGGAAGTTCACAAATTGAGGCATTTAATCTGGTGTTGAAGCATTGAAGTAGTTCTCCGGCGTTTCTCTCCTCAAAGAATTCAAGGCATTCTTCGGCATTCTTGGAGGAAGTCGACAATTGAGGCGTTCAATCCGCGATCGCAGCATCAAATCTAGATTTCGGCGTTGCATCTCAACAAATCCAAATCAAATTCAAATCGATCACGGCGAGATTCAAGGCGTTCCTCATGGAGATCAACAAATTGAGGCGTTCGATCCGCAATAAGACGTCAAGTCCGTGAATCCAGCGTTTTCTTCAAATCAAATCCAAGTCAACTTCAACGGTGTTCTTCATGTTCTTCGGCGTTCACCCAAAATCAAGGCGTTTAATCTGCATTAAGTCGAAAGACCCGCGATTAACGTTTTCAAGGAGCAAATCAAAGTTAAAGAAGATTGAAACTCCAAAGTCAACGAAGGCGTTTCAAACCTTCCAAAATGCAACAAATCACTATAGGAAGAATCAAAGGAGAAACATAGAGATCGTACCCACAAATTCGAGAAATCGATAAAGTTTAATTTGTGATCATTTCTTGTATTTAATTATTTAATTATTCACAAAAAAACAATCAGTTACAGTTGTGTTGCTCAATCTTCTAAAAATCAATTGCAAGGATCTTGATAGCATTCAAAGAAACCTTCAACAGAAGTCTCCCACCTTGAGACATATATTTCTTTTCATCGATCCAAATCACCCAAATAGAAGCCAAGAAAATAAAATACCAAGGGCATTCGAGAACCAGGATATTATGGAAGTTTTTATTCAGATTCTTCATAATCCAACTAGACTGTCCAATTCTTTCAAATTCTAGAATCTCCGTATGGATAATAAGAAAATTCCAAATCCTTTTAGAGTGGATGCACTAACGCAAGATGTGAAAATAACTTTTCCTATCACTGTTGCACCTCGAGCAAATATCTGAATCCCCAAATCCTCGATCAAAACATAAGGCACAGGTCATCAGACTATCATGAGAAAATAGCAAAATGAAAACTTTAAGCTTATGTGGGTCTTTGAGCAGCCAACTCCAACAACAATTGTGGATAGGAGTCTCATCATCAAGCAAATATTTAAAAGTAGACCCACAAGAGAACTTACCACTCGGGGTACTCCCCCAAATTCTGACATCCGGGCAATTCAAGTTGCGAGGTAGTGGGTAGCTGCAAATGCGGGCTACAACCTCATCAGGAATTTTAATCTTTAGTTTAGAGAGGTCTCATTTCCCAAATGAGTTAATAACATGAGAAATCGTGATTTGCTCATTTTCAAGACTCATAAAGGTTCAGATCTTCATATAAAAACTTATTCACAAAAAGTATCAAGCCAAAAGGAAACTGTTTTTCCATCTCCCACTCGCCATTTAATGTTGAAGTCAACTTTTCCAAAGCTACGCACGACCCTTTCCAAAGTCTTGAGGAGTTCGGAGGGGCAATATGATCCGCAATCTCCTCAACCTTAAGATATTTTGCTTGGAAAATACGGTTCCATAAATTGTCATTCCTTTGCAAATTACGCCAACTTGTCTTAGCAAGCATAGCAATATTGGCCTTTCTAGTTTCCCGGATGCCTAAACCTCCATCCTTTTTACTCCGTATGAGTTTATCCCACCTTACAAGGTGGACTTTCTCTTGTCAAATATGGATACGTTAGTATTAGTACCATAGATTTGGGTGAAAGATAAGATATAATATATGAAATTAGGATGGATGATCCTTAAAAAGTTTGGTTAACATGTTTTCAAGTTATAATTCTAGAGTCATTAAAAAAAAAGAAATAAAGAAAAAGAAACCTAAAAATCGACATGGTAAATTGGAAATAGATTTAAGAGGTTTCAAATTTATAAATAACGGAAATGTCATTTAGTGCCAAACGTCTTTAATTTGTGTTAGTTTCTTCCTTCATATTTAAAAATAACATGCAAGTCTTTAATCTTATTAATTTCTATTGGAAAAGTTACCCAAATGATTTTTCGTGAAGAAACTAACCGGAACTATATCACCTGCTTAAAAAATATAAGATAAAAATATCTTTAGTTATTTGCGTATTAGGAGCATGTCATGTAGTTCTGATTAATTTTTCAAGAAAAAAATCATGGAGGAAGAAAAAAATAATGGAGGGACTATATTAAGACAAATTAATAGAATTAAAAGCCTGTTACTTTTGAAATGTGAGGAAAAACATGGTACAAATTAAAAATTGTAGAGAGTGAAACATAACTTTGCTATTATAAATAAGTATCATCACCTTAGGTGTATTTCCTTTTGCTTTTCTTTTGTTTTGTTTATTTAAAAGTCATAATTTTTATAGAAGAGATGTGGAATTAAAAAGAATTAATGTGGAATTAAAAAGAATTAAATAAAAAATATAACCGTAGTTGTAATACTAATATAAAATGTTAAGTTCTTTCACAATATGCCAATGTAAAGAGTACTTAAAGTTATAAAAGACAAAATCATATACTTAAATAAATTATCCAATTTTATTTAAATACAAATAAATAAGTCAAAAGGGGGGAAAAAGTTAAGAAGACTATAAAAATGGTCAAGAATACAAAAAGGGATCAATAATAGCAATACTAAAAAGTTGACTTAATAACCAGTTAATAATAATAATAATAATAATAATAATAATAATAATAATAATAATAATAATAATAATAATAACCAGTTACAAAAATCAATTCTATCCTATATATATATAAAACAACGTAATACCAAATGGGATGACCGGATGAGATTTTCACCGCAGTGCGGTAAAGGGAGATAACATATATAAATTGCTAGTTTTGAGACTAAGAACTGTCTAACTACTAAATCAATTTTTATGGGTCAATTACATATTTTGATTTCTCCTAAATAAGTTTGGGTTCACCTTTTTACCTCAATTAAATTCTCTGTGCCCGTGTTGCTATCATTTAGTTCGTGTGGAAGACCAAAACCTTTGAATGTTACGAGTAGTAATATATGTAATCTGACCATGATACAAGTAAAAGCTACAACGTATTAGGGAGAGATGCAACATAGTGATAGAAGTACGTATTAAAAGATGCACAATATAAATACTAATATAAATACTCGACCTCTATATCTCTTTTGATTAAACAATTATGAATTCAATGAAAATCTTTTCTTCTTTATACGCTTTAACATGGTATCAGAGCAGTGTTAATCCTTGGAACTCAGGTCTCACATCATCGTCCTAAATACTCTTCCCGAACCCATTGGCATCAACCAAGCATGTCGAACCCTACAGATCCAAAACCCGAAAACCTATCAGAAACGAACACAGAACTCAACCTTCAAATTGCAAAATTCTTGCACAACAACGTGCAACAAACCAATACCAATTCAGAAAATCTCCTGATTGGTACTAAACGAACCAACAAAAATTACCCGAAATTGGTCCAATTACAAAAAGGCGCCAGATCGGCGGTGAAAGGAGATCAGTGGTGCCCAAACATTGACGCCGGAGAAATGGCAATAGAACCGACGGCGGGCCAGACCACCGCTGCAGGCATCACCCAACACTGGGATGCTGATGCAGCGGCGCCGGAAACAACAATCAGCAGACGGCGAGCCAACACCGCCATCGGCCCCAAAAGAAGAAAATAGATCCACAATACCAATGGGGTTGAGTCAAGTGACTCAAACCCTAGTGCTGTTGATTATATCCCCCCTCAATTATCCTTAATTGCATATGGACCCCAGAGTATGCATACTTCACATAAAAATCCGAACAAAGAATCACATGGGTAATTAATTGTGGGGCTACTAATACAATGACCTTTGACCTGTCGGATTTAATTGAACCAGTTGAGAAAAATTTCCGTATTCAAACAGCTAACGGGGAATTTATGGAAGTAAAAGGGGAAGGGACAATTAGTGTTTCGTCAGGCTTAAAATTGAGGAATTGCTTACATGTTCCGTCTTTTTCTTGCAAGTTGTTATCTCTAAGTCATATGACTAGTGAATTGAACTGTATGGTTCTAATATAACCTGGTTTTTGCCTTATACAGGACATCCATAGGAAGGAGATCATTGGGCGTGGTACTGAGTGGGACAGATTGTACTATGTAGATGAACTGGAACAACCCTTTCGAGCTCTCTTGACAAAAGGCACTTCGGATACACAAATCTGGCTTTGGCACCGGCGCCTCGGACATCCGTCGATTAGGTATTTGTAAGTATTGTTCCCTATACTTTTTCAAATCATCAGAATTTTAAGTTGTCCTGTCAAACATGTTTAGTTGCAAAAGGTCATAGAACTTCATTTAAACCCACAAACACTCGTGTTCAGTCTGCGTTTTCGTTAGTACATTCAGATGTTTGGGGACCGGCCCCGATTAGTAATCAAAGTCGGTTTCGCTACTTTATGCTCTTTATTGATTATTTCTTCCGGACGAGTTGGGTTTATTTTCTTCGACATAAATTGGAAGTCTATGATACTTTTGTTGCATTCTTTAACATGATTCAAACCTAATTTGACTGAAAAATTAAGATGTTGCGATCGGACAATGGGCGAGAATATGTCAACCAACAGATGCATGAGGTTCACAACCAAGCAGGGCATATTTCATCAAACCTCTTGTCCCAACACACCTCAGCAGAATGGAGTGGCTGAAAGGAAAAATAGAATCTTGCTCGAAATGACCCGAGCTCTCTTAACCGAATCCCACACCCCAAACTACCTTTGGCCCGAAGCAATGGCCACAACAACCTACCTAACAAATCGGATACCCACTAAAACCCTCAACCAAAAAACCCCACTTTCCATCTTACAAACACAAGTTGATATCCCACAATCACTTACTATGCCTCCACGAGTCTTTGGATGCTCAGTGTTTGTGCATATTCCGAAAATAGAACGGAGTAAACTGGATCCCTGTGCCGTCAAGTGTATTTTTGTTAGCTATGCTCTTACCCAAAAAGGATATAGATACTACCATCCCAATACACGTGGTTTTTTTGTCACTATGGATTGTGAATTCTTAGAATCAGAGTACTACTTTCAGACCCAGCATAGCTCTCAGGGGAGTATCCAAGTGACTCTCTATGCTGGCTCTGTGGTTCAGATGATACCGATCCTACTTCTGATGATATTGGTCATGGTTCAGATGATACCGGTCTTAGTTATGATGATACAAGTCTTCCTTCTGATGATATTGTTCATGGTTCGGATAATACCAGTCTTCGTTCCGATTATGATCCCACACTCAGTACCACAACCAGTCATCCTCCTCCGCATGATGTCCAGCATAAGGTAACTGATTCCATCCCTTCTTCATCTGATCTTGATAATAATTATGTTCTCGATACAGTTAATACTGTGGGTGATAGGACAGGGAATAACAGGTATATCTTACCGCAATTGAGTAATAGAGGGATTCCCCTGCACAGGTACTCCCTTAATCACAATTCCGGCGCAGCTAAGTACCCATAGGGAATATGATCAGGGGGAGCATGTCCAATCTTGCTAATTCTTTGGGAGTCTCTGTACGGAAGTTATCCCAAGAACAGTGCAGGAATCCCAACAGAGATGGATGCTCTGATAAAGAAAGAAACTTGCGAGAAGTGCAGATTGTCAGAAGGAAAGAGGCCAGTTGGATGGAAATGGGTGTTTACTGTGAAGTACAATGCAGATGGCTCAATGGAGAGGTATAAGGCCTGTTTGGTAGCAAAGGGGAACACTCAGATATTCGGTATTGATTATTCTAAAACATTCTCTCCGGTGGCTAAGTTGGATAAGGTACGGGTTCTACTCTCAGTAGCTGCAAATCGAGACTCACCACTACACCAGTTTGACGTCAAAAATGTGTTCCTGCACGGGGACTTATCAGAAGAGGTCTATATGGAGCCACCTCCGGGATTCACAGGTGACTTTAACAAAGGTGAAGTATGAAAACTCCGTAAAGCCCTATACGGACTGAAGCAGTCGCCACGAGCGTGGGTTGGAAGGTTCACCTTAGCTATGCAGAGCTATAGGTATGTTCAGAGCTGTGACGCCCGAGCGTGGGTCATCCGCATCCCCCGTTCCCAAACTCGAATCCACATATGAAATGGAAGTCCATACATGGATCCAACTATAAGCGAATGGGGACCTACACACACACACTAAGCTAAGCGGGGCTAGACAAGACAGAGCGAGCGAAAGCTAATAAGATAAAAGCGGAAACGGAAACAATAACAAGCATAGAACCAACATAAATCCATGTATATGCCACATCGGGCCAAAAAGGACCAATACAAATCTCAAAATAGCAAAATTAATGAGTTCAAGTATCTCTAAACAAAAGTAATATGATGCAACTCGACCTAAACCAGCTAGTACAACCACACGATGCACTTCCCCGCCTAGCTCGAGCAACCTGCACTAAGGTGGAAAAGGAAAGGGGGTCAGTCTAACGGCTCGACTGAGTGAGGAGGGTTAAACGCACACCCACACGTAAATACATATAGAGCAAAGCACATAGAGTCAAATGGGGTCGATCATGAACCAAGCTAGGTTTTTACATGCCAAATATTTTACCCAAAAGATACATATTAGATACTTAAATCAAAGTCCTATCTCTATTCATAATCAACAATACAAAAGAATCAAAAGACCGGCGAGAACGGACCACCTTTAACTCCGGGAATCAAATAAACTCGTAAATTCATAAACCAATTCATCCACAACTTCTTGGTGTTTGGGGGGTCAAACCCTCTGTACCCATATTAATTCAAATACATACGGAGTAGCTAACCCACGCCATGCCTTCCCTGGTTATTCACCGAGGGCTCAAAGAGCTATGCCTTCTCTATCTGCCTCAGAGTCCCGCATAGCACTTCAAAGGAGCGTGTGCACAGGGGTGATAACCGGTGATCCCAACAGCCGCACCGGATATCCCTTACCCACACCTCTGGGGCCCAAGATCCAAATCATACCATAACCCATCTCTCAGGGCACAACTCGCTAGATTCAAAAGAAACTTACCGAAGGATTCAAGAATATAAGCTTCATACACTCATAATTATACCATTTCCAAAACCCCAAGGGTGATTCATAAGATTCATACTCATATCGTAAGCACTCATATTTA
>JBBMKE010392520.1:0-12806 GCA_037834125.1 Lippia alba | reverse complement strand
ATAATCTAAATGAAAAACAAATAAAAAGAGAGAAAAAAAATCACATTACAAAGAAAAATGATATTTTGAAAATCATGTAAATTATAAATAATTTTAATGAAACCAAAAAAATAATGCAATAATTTTTAGAAATTAAATGAAGAAACAACATTAGTTAATAAATTAAAATTATAATTAAATATATTGAAAATTAAGAAAAATATAAAAACTAAAAATTAATGTTATCGAAAAAGAAAGAAGAAATAAAAAAAGTATAAGATAAATTCAAATAAAAATAAAATGAATTATTTATAAAAATGACTAAAACATTAAAAAAACCAAACAAAGAAAACCTACCAAAAAATAAATTAAAACATAAAATATTAGCAAAATAAATGCTAAATATAAGAATCAAATAAGAATTTATTTTAAAGAAGATTTACGAACCAAAAATCACACATAAAGGAATAATGAATAATTGAAATAAATATAAAATTTTCTTTTCAATAAACTAAGAATAAATGAAAAATAGAAAATAAAATTATTAAATAAAACCCATTACAAAAGAAAATGACATTCTGGTAAAGAATATAAATTATTTCCATTTCAACAGAATAATGCATAATCTTAAGAAAATATATGAAGAAACAATAAAACTTAATAAATATGAAAATTATAAAATATATTGAAACTTAAAAAAATTAAAATTAATATTACTAAAAAGTTAAGATAAAATTTAAAAGTATTTAAAGTATAACATTTGAAATAAAATTAAAAAAATTATTTAAATTCATCAAATTGAAGAAAAAATACTATTTAAATGAAGATAAAAAATATTTCAAATAACTAAAGAAAGAATGAATAAATTATCAAAGGAACATATTAAAACATAAAAGTAAATACTAAATCTAAAAATCAAACAAAAAGTTAAGAAGATTCCCAAACCAAAAAAACCAAACGAATCATTAAAGATATACCAAAAATCCTCTACAATAATATATATAGGCAAATTGTGAAAGAAAAATGAAACACAATGATAAGTAAATTAACAAAATGAAAATCTCGAAGCACAACTAACAAAAACAAAATAAAACAAAATTAGGTTTAATCAAAAGATTCAAGAAAGTTTTCTTACCTTCAAAATAATTTGTATTTTTCTTCACATAAAATTTTCTTGTGCTTGATCGACCATAAAGTGGAACTCTAATCCATATAGTTTTTAGTGTGATGATAAGATTTATAGAGAAAAATTCATCCACTTTAAAACTAATTAGAGAGGAATTTAAATCGGTCATAAGTTAAGGGATTTTTATTTAAATTGACCATAAATTATGGGATTTTCATTTAATGCTAAAATGATTTTGTAGATTTATACTATAATTAAGATTAAATTTGAATTGTTCATAAAATAAAATAATATTGCAATTAATGTAAACAACTTACCATTAAAATTATTTTAACAATTAAAAAAAATTCAAAATTTTAGAAAATTAGTATTCGGTCAAAATCAATATAATTGGGTCAAAATACATGCTTCCTATATATTATAGTATTGATATAGATATAGATAGATAGATAGATATAAATAATGAAATCCAAATAAATAAATTAATAAGAATTTTCTTAGTTACTGAAAGAATATGAAATTAAATGAATTATTTTTTCAAATAAATAAATAGTATAGCATTTAGTTCGTGTTACATATTTTAATATATAAAAAAATTTAATTTATTTAATTTAATTACCATATTTTGGAATGATCATGCATATACTTTCCCTTTTCTTTTTTACAAATAATTTAGGCAAATTTAAGAATTAATTATATTGATAGTAATAAACTAATAGTGGATGATTAGGATAAATAAATATCAATTTACAACTCATAAAAGAATTAATATAAAATTATGTCAAATAAAGAAATTTTATTTTTGTATTTCATTGTTCCCGTAATTACTTAGAATTAATTAGTCACTTGACATAAATATTATATTATTAATTGCAAGTTTTAATAATGTTAATAATTGTATGGTTAATTACCGATTGGCAGTTTCCTAAATTTATAAAATCAATAAGTCAATTAATGAGAGTTAGTAACTAATTAGAGTTTTTAAAATATCAAATATTTTGAAAAATCAATTGACCAATGAAAGAATTTTTAAACAATAAAAAATTTTAAAAAAAAACCTCAAAATTCTATTTAGTCAAAATTGACATAAATGGGGTCAAACACACCCTTCCTATATATTATAGTATAGATTTATGGTAAATTTCATTTTGAATGCATAAGTTTAGGAAAATATGTTTCAATCTTGTCATATTTGATGTAATTTTATTATTAATTTTTTATGAGCTATACATTTATCTATACTATATATTAAGCGAGAGACCCATTTGGTGTCATGGACTCTTATTTTTTTTTTATAGCCACGTACTTGACAATTCTGCTTAAACTTTTCTGTACAACTTTCTGTTTTAACCTCTCAAATTCTTTTCTTTAATATTTATATCCTTTATTTATTTTTAATTTTTTTCTCAATTGATATTATTAAATTTATTCATCATAAAATTATAATTATATTAAAAAAATTATAAATTATATAATAATATAAAAAAATTAATTTAATAATTTTTTATGCACACACATTGTGTGTGCAGAGTTCCTAGTATATATTAATAATAAGCATGATGATGACGATGATGTAATTTTTAGGTAGGCTGACTCGACCGAACTCGATCAATTAAATGAAAAGTTTTTATTTCAAACTCGACTCGATTGAATCCAACAAATTAAAAGAACAAGTCTGTTACACTTATTATTTGATTGGTTACTTTCTTTAATTGTATACGAACTACACTACAAATATAAAACATTCACGCCGTAGTTAGACTCCAGTAATACAATGTTTTGGCCAAGTAGTTGTGTTTAGCTTTGAGATTTAGTTGTGTTTTATGGTTGTTAGCTCCTGCGTTTTGCTTCCTTTAGGAAGATGTATATATATAATGTCTTATTTTGACTACCTAATAGTTTAGTTTTTAAAAAATAAATAATCAACTATGCTTAGGAATAAAGTTTTAAATGAGATTATCCTTTATACAATTTACTAATCCCATTATTGTATATTAAATCATTAAACTTTTGCAAAATATTTAAGGAAAAAAAATTATGAGCAAAATTATTTTTAAACTATGCAACCTAAATTATTTATGTTTTAGACTTTACCACGTGCGCTGGAAAAGTATCAAAATACCCTCATTTTAGCCATGTGTTAGGCTAGAGGTCTCGAGTTCGAATTTCAGACAACGCAATTGCCATTAGCAGAGAGAACTTTACATCCTAAGTGGTCCGTCCAGACTCGATCTAGAGAAATGGGTAGAGCCAAACATATAGACAATGTTTTGTATTCGAGTTCCGCTTAGATTTACGAGGAAAAAAAAAAAGGACTCCAATAATCATGGGCTTATAATTTGGGCTCTAACAGGCCGGTATTAAAATTTGAAATCCCAATTCATTCAATGCCTCATACTATAAAGCGCAGTGGCAAACTGGCTCCAGAATTTAAAATATAGGCCCAACCCAGCACGTTTTTTTTTCTTTTTGTTCAATTTGGGCTGGATTCATATGGAATATTCAAACAAACCCATAAGCACTCCATGGGAGCCAATTATCGAAATTCGATATGGAGAAGCAGACAATGACATACTTTTAGATTCTGTTCGATAGTCGATACTTTGCGATTTTTAGCACCACTAACTTTTTGATAAATGATCAATACATAAGATTAATAGTCAATAATTGATAACAAAAATAGTATGCAAAAATGTAAAAATAATTAAAAGAGTTATAATGAAACTAGAAAGGTGTTGGATGTTGGGCAGATAGTACTTCCAAGTGTTGGGAGCTTATATAAACAGATAATAGTATTGTTGAATGTTGTAATTATACGTGAACTTATGATATGTCAAAAGCGAAAAAATTGAGTTGCTATGTGCCTTTTTATAGCAGAAGAGGAGCAGGGAGACGCGAATCAGAGCAGGTGATAACTAACCAGATAGATGGTTGATGAACTTTAAATCATGGGGCTTTCTTCTGGGAGGTTGGTGTATTTGAATTTAAACGCCGCTCCAGAAGGCTGATATATTTAAATTTAAACATCTCTCCAAAAACTTCTCACATGCTTACCCGCTAACACAACCTCCCAAAATGAAATGGGACTGTTAGGATTCTACCTTTTCGGCTTTTTCTGCTGGACTTGGTGACCTGTTGGTCGATCCACCTATTGAGTAGGTTCAAAATCGAGTATTGTCTTCAATAGCTACTCATAACCCCAACTTCTCAACAAAACGAGTTGGACCACCCATCGAGCCTGAAAATATTATTTTCCTCTAACATCACTATTTACACAGAAATAAGTTAAATTATTAACCTATTTATTATTTATTTAGGCAATGATACAAATCATTTGACATTATTCCAATTATCTTGTGCTTTGTTTTTCTTTATTATTGCATCTAATTATAACTTCACAACATTTTATGAGATTATATTTAATTTTTCTCTCAAAAAAGGAAGAAGAATGAAGAAAAAATTCAACAAAGATATAATTTCTTTCTTGCAATTCCAATTAAATATCATGATGATACCTTGATTTGTCCACTAATGACCTAAAATGAATTAATTAATTGTCAAGTGAAAAGATATTCCAACAAGAATTCAATTAAAAATGCTTCATGAATCATAGCGAATCTGAAATATATATTTATTTTAAATATTTCAACTTGTTTCTTTTGAGGAAGAAGTCTCCACCTTTAAGCCTTCCCAAACATTGCTATTTTATAAAAAAAAAAAGAGGAATTATAGACAATAAAAAAAGTACTTCTATTTTTATTTTTATTTTTTGGGCAGAACTTTTTGGAAATGACTCCTCCACAAAGGAGCTTTAAAAATCCATTATTTTGTCATTGGGTACAAGAAATATTAAAATACATAATTTCATTACCGGAATCCCACCTTCACTAAATCGATGTAATAAGGAACCGACTATCAATTAGCATAAATTATAGAATATATCGATTAACCAAATAATACGTAAAATACATTTATCTTATAATTAATTAAATTCAGCTAAATCATGTAAGAATTTTAATTTTCCGACTTTTGGAATGACAAGGAACTAAAGAATAATAAAGAAAATAAAGGAATGTCTCCCCTTGCTTAGTTCAATTAGGACAACACAATACATATGCTATAAGAATATTGACTCATTCATCAATGACTGATTCAAGCTATAAATAAATAAACTAAAATTAGGACGTAATGTTGTTGATATAGCTGTCTTTTTCAAAAAAATATAAAAAAATATTAATTATAAATCCCACCTAAAATCGATGGATTTTTAAATTAATAAAATCCTTGCAGATAGGTATAATCGGAAAATATTATAAGAAAATAAATAATTGGCCAGCTGGTATTCCAATCTTGACAATTAATTAAAAGCTAGGATACAATAATAAATGGAATAAAATCCTTTCTTCAAATATATAATAAAGTTTATTAAGATTCTAACTTGGACAGGCTTAATATCTGCCACTGTCTCCTGGCTGTAACATAAGAGAATAATTATTTTAATTTATTATTTAATTGTAGTTGTTTATGTTCATACGTGCATCGTTTTGAAAATAGAATTTATTTTGGTGGATAACCTAAGTATTGGTAATGACAAGTTGTAAATTATGGACGAATTTTATATTAGAATAATAATCAATTTACCTTGAACTTTTACACTATGAATGCAAATAATGTGCTCGGGATTATTTGCAGTCTGGGTCGGAGTTGATCTAAATTAGAACCCTAATCGTAATACTATAGGGACACACAACAATACCAAATTTAGATATATTTTGATCGGATAATAATTAATAAAATATAACAAAAAACTAAATTTAAATTAATTAAAATGCAAATTAACACTATGGATTACCTTTTTCTTTTTGTAATCAGAAATTCAAAATCGAAATCATTTAACTTTTAGAAAGAATGGTTAACTACCAGCGCAATCACAGTTGAATAAATACTATATATTATTTGTCAAAAACTTACTATTTAATGATTTATATGTTGTTTACTTCTTTTATTCATTCAACATATCTCATGCTAAGTTTGGTTTCATACCATGTATATTAGTAATTAAATATAATCATCAAATATTCATGGAAAACCCTAATTTTTTCTCCCTCTTTTTCTCTCTCTTCTCTTTTTTCTTTATTTTTAAACCAGCGATTCGATTCAAGAAAAGGTAATCAATTGAAGGTTTTGATCCGGCGGTGGAGAATTCTTATTGCTCAACCGCCGGATTGACTTGTTTTCAAATTTATTTCATAGAAACCCGCTAAATTCTATTGCCACTCTTCTACCGGCATCTTTTCAGATTCGTCGTCACTATCTCGCTCCGCCGCTGACTTTTTTCTTGTGTGTTTGTTCTTTTTTGTTATGTTCTCTTTCGGTTCTTCTGTATGAAAGCTTTATCTCTTCCGTATGGAAGTTTTGTCTCTTCCGTATGGAAATTTTGTCACTTCCATATGGAAGTTTAGTTACTTTCAATTTTTTCTTTTTTTAATGATTCTTCGAGGAAATTTTTGGCTGAGTTACCTTTTTTTTTTTTGGGAAAAGAGACCAGCAAACTAGTTGCTAACATTCAACCTATCAAGCTCTCTAACATCAGGCGGCTCAACTTTCCAAATTACAAGCTTTCCTTCAATGCTATGCCCCAGCTTCGCAAGCATGTCGGCTTTGGCATTACCGGTGCAATAAACATGTTGAAACTTTACCTCCCACGGCTGATTAAGGTAACGACGGCAGTCTCTCACAATCTCCCCATAGGGATGCCAATCCACAGATCCCTTTTTGATCATATTAACTATCTCCTCTGAATCACTCTCCACCAAGATTTTTGGAAAGCGATACTCCCATGTGAGCTTCAAACCCTCCCGGAGTCCCAGAAGTTCAGCCAACATAATTGGGACATCTCCAAGCTTAGCCGAGAAACCACTTAACCAACTCCCTGAATCGTCTCGGATAATTCCCCCAGCGGCCTCTTTCTTATTAGCACTTAACATACTCCCATACGTATTTAATTTGACTCATCCTAAAGGCGGTTTACACCATTCCATGCGTGGCTTAGCCACCTTTAGTTGGCCCGCCTTCATCAAACAATGATCAGCATCAGAGGCTAACACTATTTATTTCCTCAACGTTTCAGTTTCCAACTCTTTCTTTCCCTGAAAAATCTCAATATTGTGAGCTCTCCAAATAGCCCAGATCACAGCCATTAAGGTACTACCCCACGTACAGCAAATATTTGCTGTCAATCTCAATCTATTCTTCAAGTTACTCTTTATCTAGTCCACCTCCGATCTGCTATAGAAACTCCTCAAGTCGCTTTTCGGAATAACTCGTTCACAAATTTTCCTCGTCCCAGTGCAGTTTCATAGTACATGAATAATATCTTCCCGCATATGTCCACACATGCTGCATTGGGCCGACTTTCCTATATTCCTATCATATCTCAGCGCATTCTTCAAGAGACTTTCGTGTTGTATCAGTCATACAAACGTTTTTAGCTTGTTTGGAATTATCAATTTCCAAATCCAACCCCACTCTCCATGAGTACCCTCCATGTCTTTTTGCAAATCATATGCAGTTTTGCATGAAAATTTTCCATCACTTGTTCCTTTCCAAATTAACCTGTCACTTTGATCTCTGCTGTACGGTATTGGGATGCTTCGAATCTCGTTTTGGATATCCATCGGCACCTGTGTTTGCAAATGCTCAAGTCGCCATTCATCATTGGCACCAATGAGATTTTCTACCCTCAAATTTTCCTCATCTGGGTGTACAAAAACTCCGCACCTGTCCCAGAGTTTGCTATGTCCATACCACGTGTCGTTCCAAACCGAAATGTTTTTCCCATTCCCTAACCACCAGCGTAGGTTGGGAGCCAGTGCCTTAGAGCTTCGTACAATACTCTTCCAAGTTCTCGAAGCGTTCGGCTTTAGTGTATGATCTCCAAATTCACTGCCCTTGAGATATTTGGCAGACAGCTTACTCCATATGGTCTCACTTCTGGTATACATCTTCCACCCCACCTTCGCTATGAGGGCTATATTTGTTTTACGGGCTTCCCGGATGCCCAAACCACCATGTTGCTTATTTCTCGTGACTTTATGACATCCTACCAGGTGCGTCTTCCTCTTAGTAGCGTCGGACGAGCACAAGAAATTCCTATTCAGTTGATCCAAACGATCGCACACATGTTTCGCTAACCAACTTGATTGCATGTGAAAAACCGGAATGGAGATTGTCACCGATTGAATGTGAGTCATCCGGCCTGCAAGGCTTAGCGTTTTAGCTTTCCAACCCGAGAGTTTATTCTCCACTCTTTCCAAAGTATGGGAATATAGTTCCCTCGTATTCCGACCAACTCCCACCTTCACCCCTAGGTATTACCCAGATCAGTAGCTTCTTGTATACCAACATTCTCCTCATTTAAATTGGCGTACATTTACCAAAAACCACCTTAGACTTTCTATAATTTACCTTGAAGCCAGAAGCTTGACAGAAATGGTCTATTACACGTTTGATTGCGTCGGCAGACCTCTTAGTAGCATTTACCGTTAGAATGAGATCATCGGCAAACATGAGGTGAGAAATTGTTGGGCCCCCATGATAGATATGTATTGGTTCCCAAGTTTTACCATGTACAACTTCTTTTATAAGGTATGAGAGCCGTTCTATACAGAGAACAAAGAGATACGGCGACAACGGGTCTCCCTGCCGGATGCCACATGTTGGGGTAATGTTCTCGATGGGTTCCCCATTCCATAAGATACTCGGGCGCACGCCCTTGACACAGCTCATAATCAGATTCACCACTTTTGTTGGGAAGCCAAAAAAGACCAGAGTTTCCTCAAGAAAATTCCAATCGACTTTATCATATGTCTTTTCGAGATCAATCTTGAAAATTATACTCCTATTCTTGCTATGGGATTTGTGAAGGGAGTGGAGTGTTTCTTGGAGTACCAGGATATTGTCGTGGGTGCTCCTACCGGGAATGAAGCTACTTTCATAAGGGCTTATGAGTTTCGAGATGAAAGGTTTCAGCCGTACGACGATGCATTTTGTCAAAAGCTTCAGTATCACGTTACACAAGGCTATGGATCTGAACTCACTCGTATTCTGGGGTTGCTTTATTTTTGGTATGAGGCAAATAAAGGCTTTACTCATCTCCTCATTAATCGACCCTCGATCGAAATAATCAGCAATGAGTCGGATAACCGATGCCCCCACCGTCTTCCAAAATCTTTGGTAGAAGTAGGCCGGAAAGCCATCGGGTCTTGGGGCCTTGTATGGGCTTATAGTTTTCAGCACTTGAAAGATCTCATCAATAGCTGATGTCCTGGATAACGACTCAACAACTGTTGGGTTGAGTTTTCTTTGGAGTTGGCTACATGGTAATCTGATTTGGTGGTTCCTTTCTCTTGTAAAGAGCGTAGTAAAGAAATTTAAAACATGCTCTTGCAATTTCACCTTGTCCACTATCCATTCACCATCGATATTCAATGAATCAATTTTGTTTCTCTTCCGCCGACTCAATGTTGTGAAATGGAAAATTTTCGTGTTTCTATCACCCAAAGTAAGCCAATCAATGCCGGATTTTTAGAACCCTAAAGTTTCTTCTTGGTGTATTACGAGACTATATTCCTCAATGAGCTCTCTTTCCACCACTTTCAAGTGATCATGTAACAGGGGGTTTGGAATTCTCTGAATTCCTTCAATGCGGGCTAGCAACTTCTTTTTTCGGCCAAATATATTCCCAAACACCTCTCGATTCCAAGTTTTTAAGATTTAGGGTAGTCTCTTCAGGTTGCTTTGAACATCCATATTTTCGGTCCATTCATGTTCAATTATCACTTTAATTCTGGATTCGTGTCCCAGGCTATCTCAAACCAGAAAGGTTTGATCTGTATCTGTCCCTCCATGTGAATTGTGTCGATCAAAATCGGATTGTGGTTGGAGTGAACCAGTGGAAGTGTCTTTACTGCATGGTTTGGAAAGTTTAGAGTCCATTCAACATTTACAATAGCCCGATCGAGCCGCTCTCTAACTCTTCTGCCACCGCTAACAGTCCCTTCCCAAGTGAATTTTGGCCCCGAGGCACCTAAATCCATGAGGTTACAGCTATCTAAGTGTTCTTTGAATTTATCACATCTCCTCCACTCTGCTTCACGACCCCTACATTTCTCGCTCGGGTATAAAATTTCATTGAAGTCCCCGGCTAAGAGCCAAGGAAGGTTTTGTATGTTGTTGAACTCAGTGAGTGTTGTCCATAGTTCTTCTTTTACCCTCTGAATTGGGCTTGCATAGACTCCACTGCAAATCCAGCATCCACCTATCACTGGGTTAATAAGGGCATGTATGGCTTGCATTAAAGATCCTAGAATGTTCACTGTAAAGTTTCCATCATTCCAGAGCATCCAAATTCCTCCAGTCCAACCCGTCACTGGTGCTCGAAAGGCATGTTCGAACCCTAGCCTTTAACAAACTCTATTTGCTCTTTCTTCAAAGACCTTAGTCTCCAATAAAAACAAAACATCCGGTTTATATTCTTACTTCATGGCATCGAAGTGACGCTTAAATTTCTCGTTACCGGCACCTTGGCAATTCCAAGTATTATATTCATGATCAACATAAGAAATATAAAGAGCACAATTTACCTTAAAAGGGAGGGCTCATGGCGTTTCCAGGGACACTGGTGTGTTCGAGTGCTCTGTTATAATCAGACACCCCGTCCATCTTGCCATCATTCATTGCCGCTTTCGGATCCGGTTCATAAACGAAAGGGATATCCGTCTAATGTGGCATGCATGGGTTACACCGATCATCATCGTCTTCTTATCTCTTCCATCTTTCCAAAGGTATCTTACGCCTAACGACTCTGCCCTAATTTCTTTGGGCCTTATCGGATTTCACGTCTGTATCCAAATTCACTATTGGGTTGTAATACTCACGCATGTGGTGTTGGGGCTCTGTATTAGTTCTATCCATCAAAGGTTTACGGGCCGCATTAGGGTTTTTCTGTGGGCTTTTCCCTCGATTATCAGGCTCAATATGTGGCCAAGGCTTCCTACTTCGGTCACGTACACCTCGTTTGGTTTTTGAAATATCTTGCTCCCTTGAAACAGAAAACTGGGCATTCTTCGCCTGAATATCTTCATCAATATTATTGTCTTCCACAATAACTGGGCTCTCCAAATTTGCCTCATCACTTTCCTTATCCGTGAATATCTCGTATCGGTTACTATTCACAGTTGTGTTACCTGTCGGAACTGTTTTTTTAGGTTTTTCCGGCTTGTTTTGATTCCCGGTGATTTGTGCTAACATCCAGCTGCCATAAACCGGTACGGTGGGATTTTTCGGAGGTTTTTCCACCATTGGCCCTTCCCTTTCTTTTACGTTCTTGCCGTGCGAGCTATCTTTCTTTTCTGGACAGCTATGGATCCGATGTCCCACACTTCCACAGTGGAAGCAAATCGCCGATAAGTTCTCATACATGATCGGGTAAAGAGTACCGTCTACTTCTACCATACTCCGCAATGGTTTCTCGAGATCAACCTACACGCATGCCCGTGCGTATTTTCCTTTAGCTCCACAATCTATGTTCTGATCGATCTTGATCGGTGTTCCGACTGTGGCCGCCACATGATACATCATCTCCTCTTTATAATATTCTATGAACATCTCCGAAACTCTTATCCATGTGATGACTGTAGTTATGCGATCCTTTGAAGCTTGAAACTTCGGTATCCATTTCCTAACTACGAGATGGTGGCCTGAGACGACCCATGGTCCCTCCATCAAGATGAATAAAGTTTTTTCTTTGTCCATTAATTTCAGGATGAAACATCCATGTCCAAGGTCTACCAAATAAAAAGACCCCCTTAGATCTCATAATTTATCAATCCTAGTTGTAAGCAAATGGATGTTTACACTTCTGCCCAGAATCCGTAATATGAGCATGCCCTTCCATTCAGCCCGGAGTTCCTGTGAGCCCGAGCGTGGGCTATCCACATCCCCGTACCTTGACCTAAACTCACATATAAAATGAAAGTCCATACATGAGCCCGAGTCTAAGCGACCGGAGACCTAAACGTACACACTAGGCTAAGTAGTGCTAAGACCTGTACAGAGAGCATAAAAACAAACAATACAAATAGTGGAAGCAACAACAGGATCCATACATAACAAGGAGCTAACATAATATACATGAAACGACTACAAGCCCAAATATTTACAAGAGTTTAAATTCTCCAAATTATACATGCTTCAATTCATAATACATGCCCAAAAATAACAAAAGTAATACATATGTATGCAACTCGACCTAAAACTAGAAGTATGACACGACTCGACGCACTTCCCCGCCTAACTCGAGAACCTGCAACTAAATAGTGAAGGAAAAGGGGTCAGTCTAATGGCTCGACTGAGTGAGGGGGTTAAACGCACACCCACACATAAATACGTATAGAGCAAAACATCTATTCAAAGGGGCCGATCATGAACCGAGTTAGGGTGGGTTTTACATACTAAACCATTTCAAAAGAATACATATAAACATAAAGAATCCCAACTCGTTTCATAACCACCATAACAAAAGATACAAAAGCCCGGCGAGAATGGGCATCCCCAGCTTCATATAATCAAAGCATAAAAGCATAAATTCATAAATTCAAACCATCCTCAACTTCTTGGTGATCGGGAGTTAAACCCTTTT
>JBBMKE010392410.1:0-12807 GCA_037834125.1 Lippia alba | reverse complement strand
CTAACTCATATTAAAAAAGCAGGCACCATGTTATCTACTGTTACATAGTACAAGGAAAGAAGGCAAGAAAGAAATAATTATGCTTGATAAAAAAATCAAATGACGAGAGACTTGATCTACAAATTACAAGGAGATAAAGAAAATTTTTCATTCGACTGGTTGCTTCTGCTTGAAGTCCCTTAATCTATCACTATATTTCTTATTTCGAGTGAGAGATTCTGCTGGGACACCGTGATCTAGTAGTAGGTAAACTATTTCGAGTGTCAGATCCTGTTTGAAGAATGTGATCTGATTCTGCTTGAAGTCTATTGATCTATAACTAGATTCCTCATCTCGAGTACGAGACTCTGCGTATTTCTTTGATCTAGTAATAGATACACTATTTCGAGTGGCAGATTCTGTTTGAAGAACGTGATCTAACGCGAGAACCATGTTATCTAGTGTTAGATCCTTTGAGACTAACTCATATTAAACAAGCATGCACCATGTTATCTACTGTTACATAGTACAAGGAAAGAATGCAAGAGAGAATTAAACATGCTTGATAAAAAAAAACAATGACGAGAACTTGATCTACAAATTACAGTGAAATAAACAAAATTTTTCTACAAGAACTTTATCTACTACTTGATTATATTGATCGGATGGGTAAAGAATGATTCTTCATTTTCAGTCGAAACGCAGAAAAGTGTTCCGACAAACATCACAGAAAAAACTACCTTTGATTGTCGTCGATTGCCATCGGTATTTCAGTGTTAGTCGAATAATCAAACGAACAGCACAACGATCGGAGAAGGAAGAAATTACAGAAAAACAGGGTTTTGGATTTGGGTTTCTCGTCAGAGCCAGTCGAAAGGGAGGACCAAGCTTCTTTGAGAATATTTAGGTTGAATGTGATTTGGGGTCAGATCTGAATTTGTATAAATTTTGGGGTCAAAATGAAACTCCAAAAAATGAGGTGGCAAGTATTTTAATTAGGCTGAGTAATTAATTAAGTGCTAATTATATCCTAATGAAGATGAGGGTTATAGGCCCAATTCTTTAGAAACTAGGGGTTACATAACAAAAAAAAGTCTTTTGAGGGTTATACGCCCGAATACCCCAAATTTCTAGGTCTATTGTTGGTAAAAAAAAATGCATTTTGCTTAAAGGTTAAAACCTTACGGCCGCGTTTACTTTAAGCAAAAACCCATGTTTAGTGGGCTTGACATACGTTTTCACATGTTTACTTTTAATGGACATCAGCCCGTGTTAAATGGGCTAGCCCGTGTGTGGCGCGTGAAAAATCATGATTCTGGAACACGCCAATTCTCCGTGTTTATTGTCGACCCAATTTAACATGAGATGCAACTTTACTCTTATGTCCACTTTGACTAGTTATTTACAATGGAATGCCATTGAGAAATGTAATCTGTGTTTGTCTTCTTCTTCATTGGTGGCTACTGTATTTTCGCAGATAGTGCGTAACCAAAAAATTTATTTAACCCCAAAATCTTTAATTGCCCGCAAAATTTTTGGCTTCTTAATTTGGTTTTGTTTTCTCTTGCTAATGTTTGAAACCAACCAAAACAAATTTTATTTATACCTCTCCGTCCCCTATCCCAACCGGCAACCAAAACAACATTGAAACCACAATTTTCATTCAGAAAGATAAAATTTATTGCGTCTGTGATTTAAAAGAATAATAACCACGCAGCTCAATTACATGAATTTACAGTTAACTATTCAAAATCAACACAAGAAAACGTAGACATTATTCAAAATTATGAATTTAATTCGTTGAAGCACAACAATGCTTCAAATGAAAGAAGAACGAGAGCGAGATGCCAACATAACCTACCTTCACCGTCTCAATTTCACACGGGAACGGCAGCTGCGTTTGATGTTAAAAGGCTGAAAAGAAATGGACGCAGAACAGAAAAAAAAACCGATGAAGTCGGTGAATAGAAGATAAAGGGTTGAAGAGGTATGCTGGTCTTTTCCACTTAACATGGGCTGCGGTCCACAAAAGTAAACAACAACTCATGTGTAAACTGGGCTGATATTTTGGTGCCAACATGGACTGTAAACGCGTGTTAGGCCACGTTGTCTAACCTATATTATCATGACATGGGCTATCTGTTCTAATAAAGTAAACGCGGATGAACTCCCCAACTATTAGAATTTACTAATACAACATTTTTGTGATATCCACCCTCTTAAAAATATTATATTATATTTAGGAGAAATTTTTTTGAACAATTTGAATTATTATGAAAATTTGAATTTACAACCTAAACTAAAAAATGTCGCTGGTTGCAATCTGAACTATTTGAAATTCAAACTTTGCAACCTCAGTGTAAAATCCGGCCACTTTCGTCACCGGAGGCACTGACGTAGATACCTCACACGCGTAACACGTAAGTACATGTGGCCGGATTTTTATACTGAGGTTGCAAAGTGTGAATTTCAAATAGTTCAGGTTGCAACCGACGACGTTTTTTAGTTTAGGTTGCAAAATAAAAATTCGTAATAGTTCAGGTTGTTACTAATTTTTTTCCCTCAATTTGGACATTAGAATACAAGCTAATGTCAAAAGATTGATCTTTATCACATTACAAAGTGAAAAAACATATGTTTTATTATATTCACACCGATTTATATGTCATTTATTATAGATCTAGAAATACTTTAATATTTCTGAATAATAATTATTAATTTTTTGTCTTTTTCTTTAAGGGTGACTACGATGATCAGATTAGGTGAACTTAGAGTCAACAATATTTGAACGAAAATAGGAGTATTGAAAAAGTCAAGTAGGTCGAAACGACATTTCAAACTAACTTATGGGTTATCGTATTAGCACCACAACCAACACAAGAGAACTCAACATTACTAAAAGAGTAACATGAACTTAATGTCAACAACAATATTTCTCAAGGGAGAGAAATAGTCTTTATTGTATTGTAGCTGCCATAGGCTTGAATAAGCTGCCCTTATACTTTACCATCGTATGCTACTCTGCTATATTTCCCCCTTAATAATAATATTACACTATTTGTTCTTCATGCGTTAATGTCCTGTTTACTTACAAGTTTTAAATTTCTCTATCTTCCGCTTCATTTTACCTCACACTCTACTTAAATACCGTCTATACCATTCGTTGTAGTATTTTTTGAGTGCTAGGTCTCACATCCACTCGAGAATAATACAGTGCGGGAGTTGTAATGTTAGGGCGCTACACAAAATATTTGAATTCATAAAATTTTATAATAAAATAATATATTGAACATATTTTTTAAATATATAGTATATAATATATTTATATATATATTTATTTTAATATAATTTATTAAATTTTTAATGTGATTATTAGTATCTAATTCTTATTTATAAAAATAATAAAATATAATATGTATTCAACAAATATGTGACAACACTATAAAAATAATGATAAATTTTGCACCTTGAGAATGACTAATACCATGCAGGACCAAAGGAATGGGTAATCCCATATCTGTAGGAATTGACATTACCGTGGGAATGAGCATTCCAAATCATATTTTGTACCAATCAAGGATTTGAGAATGGATGCAGTGATGTCCATTCCATTTCCGCCCCATTTCATTATACTAATCATGTCGTAAGTGGTTTCATGACACAATCTTCTTTAAAAATGACAAATTGAGGTCTTTCATGGTAAGAATTAAGGTGTAATTGACATTTCACATGAAAATAATCAGGACATAATTAACATTTCATGTTGAAAAGTGTTAGATTTGCAAATTTAACGTGTGAGACACATCCAATCATGTCGAGGTTTTAAGAGCAAAAAATTGATCACATAAATTTTTTGAATGCTAATTTATAATATAGAAAATTTCTTTTGAATAATTTCGTGTTTAAGTATTAACGGGGCAAATTGCATCTGATCAAGTCTAAATTTGCATATTTAACTTCTAAGATTCATGAAGTCAATGTACCTCTTCATGGAAAACAAAGGGCAAAGACCAAGACTAATTGTATATTAAGTAGCACAACTGTCACATTTCATCTTTCCCAAGAATTAATTAGAGATCTGGTGAATTTGTATTTTGTATTTCAAGTCTTCGCTACCAATTTTCTATAATCTATTATCACTCAATTTTATGTGAATCAGCGAAAATTGTGGCAAACGCATTGAAATTTTACACCAGGAAACCAAAGGTGATCACAAGGTACTTCTGGTGGTGCTAATACTTAATATCATCTCATTTGCGTTCAAAATCTTTGAAAACTTTTGTTTTGTAAGCAAACTGTAGTCATTTTTATTCAAACAATAATCTCTCTCTTATAGATCTGCAGAAGTGCTTCAACTGTGTGTACAAAGGCCAAAAGGTTGGAGATGGCAGCATCAGCTTATGCAGCGTTAGCCTCTCTTACGCATGTCCTGGAACAGATCCAGCATCCTGGCCGGCATCAGCTTCGTTTCGACCGAAGTCAGATTGAAACCCTCCATGATATGGTTCGATTCATGTTAGAATTTTTTGAAGATCATCCCGCCGTAGCTGCTTATGATGCCGCAGACGAAGTAGACATACTGAGGGCCATGGCTAATTGCATAACCGAAGCAGAAGATGTCATTGATTCCCACGTAGTGGACCAACTTAGTCAAAGATCTGCAGATAAAGATGATATGGGCTACTCCTCTTTCTATGAAGATATGGAAAGAGTAATTCATAAGTTCAAGATCTTGAAAGAAGAGTTTGCTGAGTTACGAGAAGAGAAAATGAGCAGCCAAGAACAGCAGCCCGGTGTTTCTCTGCCTGCTGCTGCAGGTACATCAGCACCGCCTGCTCTCTCTGAAAAAATCAAGATGGTGGGATTTGACGACCATTTGGCTCGAATCAAGGATCGGCTTACTGGAGGTGAATCTGGGCTCAAAATTGTCCCTATCGTGGGTATGGGGGGAATTGGTAAGACCACTCTAGCTCAAAATATTTTCCATGATCCTTGTTTCAAAAACCACTTTGAGCTACATATTTGGTTTACAATATCACAAGAATATAGGGTGCCAGATATTCTTGTAGGTCTTCTAGGAGAAGTTGGAGGTAAAGAAAGTAAAGGTGAAAGTATAGCGGAATTAGGACAAGATTTGTGGAAAGAATTATTTGGTCGAAGGTACTTAATTGTTCTAGATGATGTATGGAGTACTGATGTTTGGGATGATCTAAAGCTTTATTTTCCAGATACAAGTGAAGGAAGTCGGATTATTGTCACAACTAGGTTGTCTAGCATTTCGAATTCTTTAGGCAATGAGAACTCTTATAGAGTTGATTTGCTAGACAACGAGAAAAGTTGGAAGTTATTATGTAAGAAAGTCTTTGGAGAAGAAGATTGTCCTGATCGTGAGTTGGAGGAAATAGGAAGGAGGATTGCAAGTGATTGCAAAGGACTTCCTCTTGCTATTGTTGTGATAGGTGGGTTACTCTTAAAATCAAATATGACCTTGGAGAGATGGGAGGAAGTTGCAAGAAATTTGAACTCGATTGTTAATTCTGAAGTTGATGAGCTTTGCTTGAATATATTATCTTTGAGTTATAATCACTTACCCATTTATCTCAAATCATGTTTTCTCCACATGAGAGTTTACCCGGAAGATTATAAAGTTCAAGTTTCCCAATTAATTCGATCTTGGATTGCGGAGGGATTTGTAATTTCTGAAGGAGGTACAACTTTAGAAGAGGTCGCGAAGGAATACTTGAAGGAACTTATTGACAGGAATTTGATTTTGACTAATAATCAATTTGGTATGATTTTGACTAATAATCAATATGGTAGTTGGGCAAAAATGATCAAAAGTTGTGGTATCCATGATCTTCTAAGAGACTTATGTTTCCGAGAATATCGGAAAGAGAATACTTTTCATATTTCAAAAGTATTCCTGGGTGAATTAATGCATGATCGAGGTGACTACTATAGGACCCGAGAAGGAAACATTTGTCATCTGTGCAGCGATCGAGTTGTATCAAAAGGCGTGCATTTCAAAAACCGCTTTAAGCTTAAGGAGTCATCCGATGCCAATGTTTTGGTGTGCGAAATTTGTGAAACGACATGCCCAGGCCGCGACACATTAAGATTGGTGGACATAATACGACGGAAAAATCATGACTTCCTTCCGTTGCCCACTAAAATGAGGTATTTAGATGTCAGAAATGATCGTTATGATATCTTTAAACCCACTTGGTTACCCCTCTTTTGGAATCTACAAAGTCTGGTTTTTCATTCACGTCGAGCTAGTGAAATACTTTTGCCTGAAATCTGGAAGATGCCACAACTTCGGCATGTCAACACCAACAGGGCTGTTATGCCTGAGCTCCCAGCTACTCCAGTTGATGGGAAAGATTTAATTATTTTGGAAAACCTCCAAACACTTGGCACCGTAGCCAAGTTCAGGTGTTCGGAGGAGGTTCTTGAAAGAATCCCGAATCTAAAGAAACTGAAAATTTACGGTGACGAGAGATATAGGCATCTCTCATACCATAAGCTCCACAATCTTATCCATCTCAGTAAGCTTGAGTCATTGGCCTTGCAGTTGAACTTGCCAAGGATAATGAAAGATTACTTCCCCCGTTCATTGAAGAAGCTGAGATTGGAATCCTGCAAATTCCCTTGGGACGAAATGACCATTATTGGTTCATTGCCGAATCTTGAAGTGCTTAAACTAGAGCGTACTTCCCTCACCGGGAAAGAGTGGAATCCAGTAGAAGGCCAATTTCTTCGATTGAAATCATTGTCAATTCATCATACTCGTGATCTCTTTAGATGGAATGCAGAAAAGGAACACTTTCCTAAATTTGAATCCCTCCTACTTTATAGTGTGGACTACTTGGAGAAGATCCCTTCAGGTTTTGGAGAAATAGAGACGTTGCTTTCAATTAGTCTGTTTCATTGCTCTAAGGATATTGTTAATTCGGCAAAAGAAATAGTAGCGGAACAACACACCTATGGAAATGACGGCCTTCAACTTTATGTTCATGATTTCGAGAAGCATGGAAATCTATGAACAAATCAATCTCATTGAAGGTAATTGAGGAACTATTGGATACGTATTTCTAAATTCTATACCTCCTTTTGAATTATTTCTTTATTAGGACTTAAAGAAATGGTTTATCCCATAATATAGTCCGTTTTTCCTTTTTTTTTTTAAAAAAAATTATAGTTAACTTTTAAATTCTCTTTTATGGTCCTATTTAGTTTTTTCTTATTTAAAGTGGAGGTATTTAAAGTTGAAGTTGAGTTCTTCAGTTTTAATCTTTTCTGTTTTGGTGTAATCTTTTCCATCTTTGACTTACCTTAATCAATCTTATTGACTGTTTTTCTTGTGTGTGGGTGTGTGCTGCAGGAAGCTTGAGGAGCAACAAATTATGCCTCTTTTCGCCTGAGTTTGAAGTTTAGTAACGAAAGAGTGCGCTGTGCGTCTTCGAAGGGTTTGTTGTTTGTCATTGCTTGCAATGTTGCACAGTCTGATTAAACAATTTGCTTTGTTCTAAGTTATTATTCTGAACTTTGATTTAATTAGGGCTTGATTTCAGATAAATCATAGTTGTGAAGTCTGATAATGACGGTTTGTAATGCATAATGTTTTAAGTTGTTGAAGGATTTGCTTGAAGATGTGTTCAGAATGCCTTCTCTCAGGCCTCAGCTATTAATCGTGACGATAGATTTGAATAGTAAAGCATGCATTAATACTAAATTGAAATTATGGGTTCAAGTTAGGCCCGTTTACTAAGATGTAAATTAATATAATTAACCTTATATATCCCGTTATTTTATCTCCTTATACAAATTCCTCGAAAAAAAAAATCATATACATCCTCGTATTTTTATTGTAAATTCAAAATAATTCTTGAATTATTTAAATTTATTTAAAGGGAAAATTACATCTAACTACCCTGCTAGATAGGGTAATTACAATGCAGCCCATTTTTATCTGAAAATTATAATTTAGTCCCTAAATGTTATGAACCATTTGTGATCCGTCTATTCCGTTAGTGTTGGACTCTATCCCAAAGGATTACATTGTTATATGTGTAATACCTAGGGATCGTTTTGTTAAAATGTGTATATTCTATGAATGAATTTGTTATTTTATTCATTAGATTAATGGAAGGATATACACAACCCTGACGGAATTTTAACGGAGTAGAAAGATCATAAACGGTTCATAATATTTAGGGATTAAATTGTAATTTTTGAATAAAAAGAGACTACATTATAATTTCCTATCTAGCAGGATAGTTAGATGTAATTTTTTCCTTATTTAAATTCTACATTTTGGTAATTTTTAACTACAGTTTCAAGATCTCAAAAAAAAAAAAAAAAAGAAAAAATACAGTTTCAAGCCAAAATATATATGTAGACTATTATACCCTTTATCTATATAATTAGAAAGATAAAAAAAGTGATCCTTAATACTTTTAATAAAGTAAGATGGTCTCTTAATTTTCATAATGCCATTTTTAAATGGGAAAATTGTAAAATCGGGACACTAAGTGACCCTTACTAGCGTTTTCGAGAAACTAGTTGCTCCGGCGACAAAAAATGTCAATAAGTAACACTTTTTTGACAATTTCGAAACAATCTTCGCCGGAGCACGCTGATGTGGAAAAAGTAGCTGATGTGGACATTCCTTTTACGTATGACATAACTAATGTGGGTTTAAAATAAATGAAATATCTTATGTGGATATATTAACAAAAATTAATATACAAAGACATGCAACGAAACAAATCATATTGATGTTAAGTCGGAGAATAGATTTGTTTTTAACATCTTAACGCACTTCTTTCCCTTTTTATTTATATTAATTATACGGTTGTCTTTAGCTAACATTATCATAACTAATATTTGATAAGCCAATTGGAATTGGTCCAAATAGTTAAAAAATTCTTTATTCAGGGCAGGAATAGATCAGAATTTAACGTCGCGGAGTATCAAAAATAAAGGAACAAAATATTTAATTAGGAGGGTGACAAGTTATAATATCAAAACATTAAGAGACAAAAATAAAAATATACATACAAAAATTAAAAATTTCCAAAATTTAGGGCGGATGGAGGTCACCACATGCCCCCTTTGACTCGGTCACTGCTTTGGGACAATGACTTGAGATCAAATCCCAATAGCCACTTGGATAGTGTGTTAAAAAAACAAAAAAGAAAAAACTAAGCTCTTGATAATTTTTTAATTCAATCACACGACACAACGATTCTATTAAATTGAACCTCACACAAAATAAAATACAAATTTCAATACACTAGCCAACATAAATATTCCTGAAAAATATGGAACTTATTGAAAGAACATCACCTTAGGCGCAACAAGAAGAGACATCAAACTTACTACTGATAAACCTGAGATACCAATCTAGGCTTTGGGTGCACAACCAAGGGCTCGGCCCTTTGCAACGTAAGCCCGTAAGCTTCCTCCATGTTCAATTTCTCCACTTCTTGTCCATTCCCCAGATCAAAATCAAATCCATGGATCAAAGTCGCAGTTAACAACTGCACCATCCTTATTCCCAGACTCATCCCAGCACAAATTCTCCGGCCCGCACCAAACGGTATCAGCTCAAAATCATTGCCTTTCACATCAACACCGGGCTTTTCCCCGCCTGGCAAGAACCGCTCTGGTTTGAACTCTAAAGGATCGGACCATACGTTCGGGTCTCGGGCTATGGCCCAAACGTTTACCAACAGAGTCGAGCCCTTGGGAATGAAGTATCCGTTAACCGTGCAACTGTCGTTGGCAATCCTCGGAAGAGAGAGAGGGGTGGAGGGATGGAGACGGAAGGTTTCCTTGACGACGGCTTGGAGATAGGTCAGGTGAGTCAGGTCTGACTCGCTCACCAGTCGATTATGGCCGACGACTGAGTCGAGTTCCTGTTGAGCCCGGGCTAAGATCCTCGGGTGGCGTATGAGTTCTGCTATAGCCCACTCGACTGTACTGGAAGTTGTATCTGTTCCCGCGGTAAATAAGTTCTACAACAATTTTATTCGTTAATCCATGTTACAAAATGAATTTTACAGAGACAAATCAGATGATTCTAACCTAAACTTAGACTCGTTCAAAATGAAAAATAAGTATTTTACTTTTTATGTTCGTCATACGATCAATGTATATTATATGAAAAACAACTAGTCAAAAGTAATGATGATACATTTTTCATTAATCAAAACTTAATAATAACTATACCTTCATAGGTTAATCCCCACCTTAAGGAATTACAAACATTTAAAATAGGATGCCAAAAACAACCTGATAAATTGTCAATAACACGACACCAAAACTATTTTTTTTGTAATATTTTTCTCAATTGAAAGAAAATCAATTCGTGACTATCTCAATAAAATTCCCACCTACAATTTCCTATATTAATAGCGATCTTAATATTCACACAAATGCAGGGACTTCATGGTAATTGTAGCCCACAAGCATCAATGCTCCTCCATCAAAAGTTTTAAGGTAAGTTTCCCAATAAATGCTTACATCTCATTTATTATGCAGAAATAGTTGTACGAGGGCCCCAAGAATAATTGTATTTTCCATTTTCACACGAAAAATGTGGTGCTATACGTTATATGTAATTTTAGGGCATCTTAAGGAACCCTTTCTTTGTCGGCATCCGTCGGTCGACTCTCTTATGAGCATGTGTGCTTTTATTTCTTTCTTGTCCTTGTATAAGGTACAATAATTTGATTCAATTAAATTTGATTCAATTAAAGTTGTACACGAGGGGTGTTTGCAAAAATTTCTAAGTTTAGATTAGTTAGAAAATAAAAATTAAAATTTTAAAAAAAAGTTTAAATACATAAAAGTTTTATTTATATACAAAAACAACCTTAGCTAGATGAAAATTAGAAAGTTCTTTTCGAGGTGTTATTATAGTTTAATATCTAATATTGTCAATAGTCTAGTTTACTCTATACCAAATATTTTGACTTACTCACACCATGAAAAAGACAAGGATAACAGTAACTTAGAATTTCTACTTATTGTATCTTGGCGTGTATATGTATAAATTGAATATTCTATCAAGAATATAAAATTGGCAGGTATTATAATTGAATTGATTTTCTTATTTCATTTATGTGTTTATTCTATTACTTTTTATCTACGCTCATTAAGGTTATAATCCATGTACGACGAGTGTACTCGCTGATAGTTAAGATTAAAAGGAAAATTTTTTATAATTCTTTTATTCATATTGCTTTGTTCATTCTTCTAATCTCAACTGTCCAATAATATGTTCGAAATACATAAACAAATGAAATATAAAAGACGAAACACATATAATTGAAACGGAAAAACCATGCATCAAAAACACTGAAAGAGATTTCTTTGGTTAACCTAACCCTAACAAAAAGCATAGAAAGAATGTGGTTACGTACCAAAAGCAATGCTTTGATTTCCGTATCGGTAATCTTCCCTCCCTCACCATCATCCTCATCCTTCAACGAAATCAGCTTACTCAATAAGTCTGCGTGTTCCCCGGATCGACCCAAGCTATTAACCTTGTGTTCTTCGACGATGTTGGATAGGAAAGCATCGAAGCGCTTGTGAAGCTTCTTCAGATTGGCTTGAACTCCTTGCAAGTCTAAGCACTCGAGGGGTGGGATGAAGTCGCCTATGTTGAACACACCGGCCAATTGCATCAACTCCACCACCATCCCTTTGAACTCCTCAGCCTTCTCATCTCCACCTATGTCACCGTGGCCGACCACGCGCCGCCCGAGCATCACACGGGCTATGGCATTAGTTGCGCATACATTTAGCTTGTGGCCAAGGCTCACCGGAGTCTGGCCAGCTGTAGCTAGCGCGCGAGTCAAAATTCCAACCTCTTCCTATAAAATATATATGAATTGCGCAAAATTTTATTTTTCTTTGTTGCTTTTTAACTTGTATAAGCTCACTCAGAAATTTCATGTTTATTTGAAAATGTAATAAGTGGCTCAACTCAACTTGAACATAAATAAATGAGCTATAAAAATCGAAAAATAAATAAATAAAACTTTTTTACTTTCAATTATTACATGTTTTTTAAGTTTTACATGTTTACTGCAGCTATAGAGGACTATGCGCCAATTTCTTCAGTTAAAACCGACTGATTTATGATTTCAAATAACCTCAAAAATAACAAATATGACATATGTGTTATAATTGTTGGTATAAATCGCACACCAGATGTGTGTAAAATAAATATATAATAGTAACTTAATTAAATTTCAATATAATAATACTATTATTAAATTTTTGAACCTCATTTATTATAGCTTGACTAATTTTAGATACTAAGTTTCAAGTAAGTTGGAAATGAATTATAAATTAAAAATAATACAAAAAAATAATTAAAAAATAATTGAAAGAGATAACTAGGGGAGGAAGTAGAGGAATAAGAAGCAAACTAGGGGATGAAAGGCGAGATATAAGGAATTACTAAATAAAAATATTTCTTGTGGTACAACTTATATGATTAATAAATTTTTTAATATTTCTTGAATGGATTGGCCAAACTATATTAACTATGAGAGACGATATAATTTAAGTATATATACATTAATCACAACGATAAGTCAAACACTAGCTCGAGGGGGTGCACAATTGACAACCCTAGTTCATTTCTTTTTTCAAATCTATGTGCAATATTTAATAAAAAGACTTAGCTATATATTAAATGAGGATCAAGTCAAAGATCTGCATCGATTACTTTTGAAGTATAAATTCTTTTGTCATTGGTTCATGATAAAGTAAGATATATATTAAAAAATGTTGCAATTTTAATTTTAT
>JBBMKE010392191.1:0-12812 GCA_037834125.1 Lippia alba | reverse complement strand
GCATAAAGAAAGTTAACAATTTCACCCAATTCTCGTGGATCGACCCCTCTTACCACTATTTACAATTTATTTGTATCCGGTACTTGGGATTTTATTATTGGTGGCTTCGACACCCATCAACGCTCAATCTTAGCTCTCGGCCCAAGCGTCAGCCTAAGTGCTCAACCCTCACACTCAACCTACGCGCTCAACACTCGTGCTCAGCCTAAGCGCTCAACCCTCGCGAGGCCTAAGCGCTCAATCTCAAGCGCACTCCGCCCCAAGCGTTTCAGTTACCCATGTCCACACATCTCTCAACCACTAACACACGAACTCGTGAGAATCGCGCGTTAACGTAATCCGAACTGTATATCAACTCTTTTTTTTATTAGGATCAGGTACGCACACTTTTATATACTTGAAACGTTGCCCAATTCTCCGGTCATCTTTTCCACCTAAGACAATCTAACTGTCTCGAGCGTCAGGAGTGCCAACGCGGGACACAACTCTCGCTTGGTATTCTCACGTTATTGTTGATCTTAGCAGGTCGAAGAACCCATTTCTTAGTTGATTTGCTGGAGATTCGGAGACGCCCTCGTACAATCTAAGGTGACCAATTTTCGGCATCATCAGTTTGGCGCCGTCTATGGGAACCACCAGATTTCCCAACATTTTCTCAAATCTTTTGTCTTATTTCGCTTGGAAGATGGACAGATCTGAAACACGAAGTCCCAACGAGCGTAGCTCTAGCTTACCACCACTACTGTAATGGAATACAAGTCCAGATTGGAAGAGTTCAAACCACCATCGCTCCACTTTGCACTACCATCCCGATGAGCGTAGTGTATAGGAACCGGTCTATGCACCGGCCGCTACAATAGGTACCACCCATTCGAACAGATCCCACACTTATTCGTAACATGGTGAATCTAATAGTAACGGGATCGAGTTGAGTGCACGATCCTCTCCAAGCTCAGGATGAAGATGACCAGGCCTCATTCGTACAACGCGATTGGAAACACGCTGCCCTGAACAATATTGTAGAAGAGTCTTATGTTGGCAATCAAGGATAAGCACGCCAAAAACACGCTCAGCATCATGAACAGGGTGGTCGATATGCCCCCACATCGGCCGATCCATGGAGATAAGAGAGACCCGTCGAATCTCTCATCGCCGAAGGACCAGATGACCTCGGCGAAACAATCCTCACCACATTGTGGGAAAATATTGATGGCACGAGTAGAAAGCTCTAAGGTTCCCACCAATGTATCTCGCTATGATGGCATGGGTGGTCTCGAAGAGCACCCAAAGTTCAAGCAACACAATTAGAAAATTTCACCCATTTTACTTGCAATGGTATGAAGTTCAAATGCAACAGTTAGTCATTTTGTCCAAATATGAGTTACATGCTAAAGTTTAAGAGACCATTCTATAAAGTGAACCCGAATGGCCCCTTTTGGAAGTAGAAGCAAAAATAAACTAAGCTAAGGAATTTCCAGGAAACATCAAATGGCGAATCAAAAGGCAAAACATGATAAGTTCAGCATCTATATCAATATATAGATCATCGCATGATCATATGCATGCTCTATCTCCATTCACGCTCGCCACGAGCCTCATTACCATTCGTTGCTGGAGATTTAAGCACAGGAGTTTATCTCCACAGCTCTATCCACTCCATTCACGCTCGCTACGAGCCTCGTTACGATTCGCTTTTGGAGTTTTGAGCGCAGGAGTTAAATCTCCACGGCTTCGTCCACTCCATTCACGCAGCGTCCCGAAATTTTGGGTACCCGATCTCGTCCCGAATCCTGAACTCCCCGACTTGTCGGGTACCCGACATTCTCGGGACGGGATCGGGTACCCAAAATTTCATCCCGATCCCGAATTCCCTGATCCCGAACTCCCCGAATCCCGAACTCCCCGTCCCGAACCCACCCCTATTCACGCTCGCCTCGAGCCTCATCACCATTCGCTACGGGAGTGTTGATCTCAGGAGTTATCTCTATGGCTCTATCCCATCCCTTGGGATCACTTTAATTATGCTCACCTCGAGTCTCATCACCGATTGATGCACTATCACCCTCGACCCGAGCACTCCACTTATCAGCAACTATGGCATAGACCTCATCAATGGCGAACCAGACCTCACCAATGGTGAACCAAAACTCATGTTTATTTAAATCATCATTATTTAGTTCTGACCTGCTCTCATGTCCAAGAATGGGTCTCATCTCACTATCCTTGTCAATATCAATACCATTCACGCTCACCTCAAGCCTCATCACCGTTCGCTACTTGAGTGTTGAGCGCATGAGTTATCTCCACAGCTCCATCCACTTCATTCACCGCACGGGAATGAGAATATTAAATTGAACGGTTGCTACCAACTCAAAATTTATTTATCACCCCGCTAGCACCTCGCCCACTTAGCACTCAAGGAGTGGGGGGCAAATGATAGTGCTAAAAAATAAGCTAAGGGACTCATTCCCTCTTGGGAGCCGAACATCATGTTCCCCTTTCATGATTCTGATTTCGCATTCTTTTTTGTGTGCACCCTTCAATTATTCAAGTATCGAGTTCCCCTTAGAGATAAATATTGTGCTCTCCTTTATTTGTGCTTAAGTATTACGCGAGCTCCGCTCATGCGAGGCTTGCACTATGCGAAGTCCCTCCTATACGAGATCCACCTTTTCGATATCCGCTCATGTGAGATTTGCATTACGCGAGGACCGCTCATGCGAGGTTCGCATTACATGAAGTCCCTCTGATACTGCCAAAATATTCTAAGTCTCGCGCTCCAGCTTTGCGCTCAACCTTAGCGCTTTACCTTCTCGCTCAACCTTAGAGCTTAATCTAAGCGCTCCACCTACGCGCTCCGCTCAGCCTAAGCACTTAACTTAAGCACTCAGTCCAAGCGCTCAACCTTAGCACTCAGTCCAAGCGCTCAACTTATGCGCTCAGCCTTAGCGCTCAACTTAAACCTTAGCGCTCATCCTACGCACTCAGCCTAAGCGCTCAACCCTCGCACTCAACCTTAGTGCTTAGCCTAAGCGCTCAATCCTTGCACTCAGCCTAAGCGCTCAATCTCAAGCGCACTCCACCCCAAGCATGGCAGTTACCCATGTTTGCACATCTCTCAACCATTAACACACGAACTAGCGAGAGTCGTGCGTTAACCTAATCCAAACTGTATATCAAATCTTTTCTGATCAGAATCAGGTACGCACACTTTTACATACTTGAAATGCTGCCTAATTCTCCGGTCATCTTTCCCACCTAAGACAATCTTACTGTCTTGAGCGTCGGAGTGCCAACACGGGACACAACTCTCGCTTGGTATTCTCACGTTATTGTTGATCTTATCAGGTCGAAGAACCCACTTCTTGGCTTATTTGCTGAAGATTCGGATCTAAAACGACCAATTTTTGGCATTATCATGAAAAAATGGGTAAATTTATCAAACGCCTCAGATTTGTGTTTTAAAAGATAAATCCACCACATACGAGTGAAATCATCAATGAAAGTCACAAAATACTGAAAACCACCCCCACCAATTATCGGGGCTAAACCCCACATATCAGAGTGAATCAAAGAAAATGGAGTATCAACTCGAGTATTATTTAAATAAAAAGATTGTCTGTGGCTTTTGGCTAAAACATAAGTATCACAATTCAAAGAAGTACTAGAAAAATTAGGAAAAAGTTTCTTCAAGTAACCATCAGAAGGATGCCCAAGGCGACGGTGCCAAAGCCAGCTTTGCTTATCATCAGATATCTCAATCAATAGTGTCTGTCACTTAGTAGGCACTTCATCAACATAAGATAGACCACCACATTCAGGGCCACACCCAATTATCTCCCTCGTACAGATATTCTGCAGAACACAGAAACCCAGATACATTACAACTGTACGATTGAGCTCTCTTGTGACATGACTGATAGATAACAATTCATGATATAAAGACGGAACAAACAAACAATTCGACAATCTCATTTTTGGAGTAAATTCAACAACCCCTCCCCCTTTAACTGGAATTTGTTCACCATTAGCAGTTTGCATTGTTTTTCTCTGTGGGGTCTGAATCGAAATAATATCCGACAAATCATACATAACTGTATCGGTTGCACCACAATCAAATATCCACTCATCATTTTTTTGAGAATTAAAAATATGCGCATTATTCAATTTCCCACAAGCTGTATCATGAGAAAGAGCATTTAAAGGGAAAGAGAGTAATTTCTCCCCCACTTGCCCTATACCTGATTCACGAAACACCGCCTCCTTCTTCTGAACTCCATTCCTTTGGTTATGTTCCCCATTTCAGGCGATGACTGTCCCTAGGTTGCTAGTCGTCGTTCTCGGCGACGTTGCCTGCAATATTTTCGTCGGCGACCGCCGCTACTCCACGAGTTTCCACTTACCCTGATCATTCCAGCGATCTGGCTTGTCCCACCAATCTGGAAATTTAATGATTTCAAAGCACCCCTTCTCAAGATGCCCGATTTTGCCACAGTGATCGCATACCAGGTCTGATTTGTTATGGATGATGAGTCTGGTGGCCGTCTCACCCCGATCTGACCGTTGCGAGGGTTTGCGATTTGAGCCGAGAGATCTATTTTCTTGAAGAACCAACCTAGCTTTGATGCCCGATAATGTGTTCGCATCGTTGGAGGCTGTCGCTGGTCTGAAGATGGCTTTCCTGGCGGCTTCCTGACGAACCTTAGCATAAGCTGCGTCGACTGAGGGCAAGGGTGGATCCCTCACAATTGAGTCATATTCTGGGTTCAATCCTGATAAGAACTTGAAAAGCCGGTGTTCTTCTTGAATTTGATTATATGTGGTGATATCTTTTGGGGTTTCCATGGGATTTAGTCGTCTTCGGTTGATTTTTGCCCAAAAACTCTTGCTTACACTATAATAATCCTCTAAGGCAGTGTGTTCTTGTTTGATTCGATCAGCCCGGGTCATTAAATCGAAGATTTGAAGGCTATCTTTGCCCGATTGGTATGTGACAGAGAGTCTGTTAGCCCTAGAACCACACTGGAACAATTCAGAGCATATGTGTTTTGAATTATGATAAAAGAATATTATTTGCATGCACATTCTTTTACAATAAGCTTGGACTGATTTTACTATCATAATATGACTGTTAAGCTCATTATATTTAAAATGTATTCATTGTAGGTTTGTGAAGAGATAGAAAGTTGGTATGGAATCAACATTAGTTCAAATATTTAAACAATTGTTGTCACCAACGGTCATATTTTGAGCTTATATGAGACATGGCTGATCATTTAAAGACTCAACTCATGCAATAAAGCTTTTTTCTCCTCCATTGCAGTAGTTGTTGGAAGCACATGGTTTGTTAGGCTTGTAATGTATGGAGAAGAGTGAGTGAGCCACTGAGTTCCTAGAACTTGACTGGTATTAGTAGTATCAGGCGCTCATGTGTGGCTTGACCTGTGGTACCGGTACGGGCGTTCCAGTCTTGCTTTGTATTGTATATCAGACCTTCGTGTCTATCTTTCTTAATGCAATCTCTTTTCAAAATCCTAAGTTTTATGATTAGGTAGATGATTAATCTCTTAGTTTCATGTTTTACACAACCAGGAGGCCAAACCTCTCTAAATCTTCTTGTGCTTAAATGCTTTATCTTTCTTGCTGCTGACTGGTACAAACCAGTGTTGATTGATACCATACTCCAAAGCTCAATTTCTAACAGAGTCCCTTCCATAAATCGCGTGCGGTGGGATAGTGTGTGAACTAGGTGACGAGGGAGGGTTCAATCGCCTGTGTGATCCATCCAAAAACTTGCAAATCTCGTCGTTTCCAGGACTGATAGGTTTTATCGATTTTGCTTGGTGGTGCGGGGTCTCCAGTTAGTTGGCTGAGAAGTCCGTGTGCACCAATTGCGATTTCGAGCATCATTGCCCATAGAACATAGTTATTATTGTTTAATTCTATATCAATAGAGATTGGACTATCAGAATTTGATTGAGGTTGTTGTGGTTTGTGTTGTTGCAAGAGCTTGGCAATCTGTTGAGACAAAATGGTGTCTGGCTCGGCGAGTGTTCGTAACAACACTTCGTCGTCGCTCATGTTTCCGATGGACACGTGTATGGCAGATGATAATGACAATAAACAATCCTCAAGAACGTGTGGCTCTGATGCCATGTTGATTTGATAGATAAAACATATTAAATGAGGTAATTTGTGACAACTAGAGCTGCAAATGAGCCGAGCCGAGCCGAGTTTACCTAAAAAGTTAGGATCGAGCTTGAGATCGAAAATTGCAGGCATGACTCGAACTCGAGATCGACAAACCCAGAATTTGAAGGCTTGAGATTGACTCGATGGAAACTTGAGATCGACTCGGCTTGACTCGACGAGTCCTGAATTCTCAGGGAAAAAAATGAAAGAAAGGGAGAAATATTTGGGGAAAAGAAGCGAAACAACAACCCTTCATCTTTACAATCTGTAAGCTTGAGGCGAGATGGTGGGCGGTAGATAAGGAAATCTTCGAATGCTGGCGGAAATGGAGGGCGGGTGCTGAAAAACTTCGAATGCTGGCGGATATGGTGGCGACAACTGGGGAAAAGCTTCGACGGCCAGCGGAGAAAGCTTCAAAGGCCGGCGAAGATGGAGGGCGGCGACTGAGGAAATCTTTCGAGGCCGACGGAGATGGTGGACGGCGGGTGAGAAAAGCTTCAAAGGTCGGCGGAGATGGTGGGAAGCGACTGAGGAAAGCTTCGAAGGCCGGTGGAGATAGAGGATGGCGGCTGAGAAAAGCTTCAAAGGCCGGAGATGGTGGACGGCGGCTGAGGCGATTTTGAAATGAATTTAGGGTTAATTCTTTTGTTTTCTGAGGGTGGGAGGCGGCGGAAATTCTTATACATAATCTTCACAGGTCTAGGGTTTGGCTACAGAGAAATTTCAATTTAGTTTTTTTTTATTACAAATTCAATGCACTATGTAAGTATATTATTATATATATATATATCTTATATTTTAAATGTATATGTACTAAAAATATAAAAACGGATGCATGGTTATATTAAATATAAAATCAGTAATTATGCGTAATATTATACATAATTAGAACATATGACATAATTAACAAAATTATATATATATAATCAGTAATTATGCATAATATTAAGATACATAATTATAACTTATGATATAATTAACAAAATTATATACATGTATATATATATGTATTTATATTAAATATAATATTTAACAAATTATATAATAAAGTAAATATATATTATATATTATACTTATCTGGCACAAATAATAATGTATGAGATAATATAATTTAAACCAAGGATGATATAATATAACTTAAACCTACTATATTAATTATATGATATATTTTATATATTCTCTTATTAGATCATTTAAGTTTGGAGAAAAAAAAGTAGATCATATACACTATTAAGATTTACAACATAATGTATATTTATCATATATATCATGTTATCATCTTATATATTATTAATAATCTATTGTAAATAATAATAGATGGTCGGGTAATGTGAGATGAATCCTTATTTTGGCATCATTTTTTTACTTAACTTCCCAGTTGAGCATCAAATTTCTATTTTACTCCCAACGTGTAGTACGAATATGATATAATGTAATATTTATATCTTATTATATTGTATAAATTTTCACCACTCTCAAAATATGTTGAATAAACTTAATATAATATATGATATATGTTCGAATCCCGCTTGAATGCACGTGTGTTCAACAAGAATATATATAAAATATGATATATTTTGTATAATATCTTATAATATAAGATTTACGACATAACATATATTTGTATTAATAAACTATATAGTTAAGAATTTGAGATACATTATGCATATGTAATATATGAAATGATATAAATAATAATTGTATATTATTAAGATATATATATATATATATATATATATATATGTTAGGTGTTAGTAAACTAAGTTATCACATGTTATATAATATAAAACAAACTTATTATAATATATGATATATACTTATATATTATTTTACTATGGGATGGTTACATATATATGTAAGTAAATTATATAGTTAAGAATTTGAGACTCATATAACATATGTAATACATAAAATGTATTTATGTTTAAAAGTACATAAATGTATTGATATGTATGAAATATAAATGTATATTTATATAATTAACCATATATTGGCCTATATTTTAAAAAATATATATGTGCAATATATGATTGTATGAAAAAATTATATACCTGTATAATAGAATATATAATTGTATAAATATTTAATACATATATTATAAATTAAATATATATTAATATAAATATTATATGTATATATATTATATAATATAAAATAAGTACATACATATATATAAACTTATAAAAAAAATGTATATATAATAGCAGCTCGCGAGCCTCGAGCCTTCATACACTAGGATCTAGATCGACTCGATCCCTAGCTCGGGATCGTGAAGACTCGACTCGAGCTCGAACGGTCTCGATTTCAATCCGAGCCAGCTCGAGCTTGGCTCGACTCGTTTGCAGCCCTAATGGTTGGCATATGTCTAACAGTTGATTATTTTTGTAGGAAGTGTAGCCTCGACTTAAAAATATAGAGAGACGTACCTAGGCTTACGCCGAGCGTAAGACAAAATACAAGAGGCTCTTGAGGGTCTCTGATCCCGTCGCTCTCCAGCAACAATATGACGAGCTAAAGGAGAAGTATGGAGCAGCGATGGCTGATCTCGCCTACCGAAACAAGCGCTTGGCTACCACCGAGGAGCAATGGCAAAAGGCAAGCAAAAAGTTCAAGGATGACCGGGCTGATTGGGTAAAGAAGGAGGAAGAGTATAAGAAGGCCGTTGCCGAGCTTGAGGAAAAGTTGAGGGAAGTGTGCGAGCAGTTGGCTGATGTACAGAGGCGTGTAGATGGCATAGAGTTGAGGGCTGCAAAGGAGGCGGTCATGAAATTTGTACGCTCGAGGGCATTCGACTTTGTGGCCAATCTCCACTGTTTTGCCACCACGCAGATATTTTTCTGGAAAGGCATCGACCAATTGATAAAGCTGGGCCTAGCTCCGCCCGAGGCTCGAGACAACCCTAATTTGGATATGGAGCTAGATGAGAATCTGGAAAAGATTTTGGGGGTTGGCGGCGAGACTTCTGAGGAGACCATGCCCGAGGCTATATATGAAGAGATGGTCCAAATGATGCTAGGGGAGTTCCTTGCTGCAAACAGGCCTCAAGAGGGGCGTTCGACGCTCGATGAAGCTACGGGTGAAGGCTCCTCGCTTGATGGGAGAACTCTAAATCCTACTCTCTTCGCCGTCGCTTTGCCAGAACCGGAGGGCCCACCTGCTTCTGATGCTCCAAACAATGCTGCCACTGCATCCTGAACTTCCCACTTTCTGTTAACGCTTTCTTGGAACTTTGCTATTTTTGCTGTTTTACAAACCATCTGACTTTAGAATTTTTTTGATGACCTCTGATCACTTTGTACAAATTCTGTCACTGTATTTCACGGCGTTTCTTTTGCTGAATGAATAATTATTTATTGTTGTTATTAGTGTTGCTGGTTTCTGATAACTGCTTGGTTGAACGTTTGAGTGTGTGTATGCCCTAGAAATGCATATATGTTGATTCTGCTTTTGTTGAGCGATAGAATCCATAGATGATCGCATGAGCCCAAGGATGTATCCACATAGGGATCACCCTGGCCAATTAGAACCAAATAAGAGAAAAGGTTCCAAGTTGCTAAGAAATACGCCAAGTACGTATTAACCTCAAGGGTAACTACTGCTAAGAAGTTCCAACCATAATAAATTTGAATTTGGTAATCTTGTAAAATTTATTAAGTACTCAAACCGAGAGTAACCCGTCAAGGAATTTTCAAGAGTAAGCAAGGGTTAAATCCGTTGGCTTATCCCGTGTAAATTTTAGTCTACTGAATCTGTTTTTTTCAGAGGGACTAGAGTAGTGCAATGTGGTGCTATTTCGACGTGGAGTTCCCTCGACACGGAGTTTAGCTCAGTTGACCCTCGGATGAGAGGTATCCGCAGGAAAGATTGAATAAAAGATAAGTAAATTATAATAAATACTTGTATTCCATGCCTTTATATATTGTTAAAATGAGGTACAATTTGTCCTGAGGGGAATGATACAATGCTTATACGTAAAACCTTCTAAGATTGCAAGCATTCCACGATCGGGGGAGACGCTCGCCTTGCAATTTTCGAGCATGTAGGTGTTGTTCGCCCGTACCTGTATAACTTTGAAGGGGCCCTCCCAGTTAGGGTCCAGCTTAACCACATGCTTAGAAACCTCAACTTTGAAGGTGTAGTCTCTTCTTAACACACTTGTTGTATTATGAGGCGACTAAGGCCCTGTACTTGTGAATGCGAGCCCAAGCAATGTCATGCTTTTCGTTGAGTAAGTCCAGTTCCAACGCTCGATTGTTGTCCTTAGCAATGGGCTCGAAGTAGGCTACTCGTGTAGACTCTTGAGCGAGCTCTGCAGGTATTATTGCCTCGGATCTGTATGTAAGAGCGTAAGGAGTCTCGCCAGTTGCCGCTCATGGGGTAGTCCAATACGCCCAGAGGGCTCCCTGAAGTTCCTCAACCCATTCACATTTCTTACTCTCGAGCATCATTTTAAGGTGCTGGAGTATAATCCTGTTAGTCACTTCAGCTTGACCATTAGCCTGAGGGTGGCCTACGGAAGTAAACCGTTGCTAATGCCATATTCCGAGCACCAATCTCGAGTGTCTGCGGCCATGAATTGGGAACCATTGTCCGAAATGAGAACTCTTGGAATGCCGTATCTGCAGACGATGTTCTTCCATATGAAATCTCCGACCGTCCGAAATGTGATTTTGGCAACAGCTTCTCCCTCAACCCATTTAGTGAAGTAATCCATTGCTATGATTGCAAATTTCTGTTTTCCGACCGCCACAGGGAGGGGTCCAACAATATCAATGCCTCACTGATCAAAGGGCCATGATACGTCAACATGGATCATTTGAGCTGTCGGAAGCTGGGGGACGTTCGAGTGAAATTGGCATTTGGGGCATTTCTTGGAGTAGTTGATGGCATCCTGCAAGACCGAGGACCAGTAGAATCCACTCCTTAATATCTTTTTGGCCAGAATCCGTCTGCCAGAATGATTTTCGCAACTTCCGCTATGCACATGACCTAGCACCTCTTTCGCTTGCGAGGGTCTCAAACACTTCATGGGTGGTCCTTGGAACGAGCATTTGAAAAGTCATCCCTCGTTGTCCAGCTAGAACTTGGGAGATTTGTTCCTTATTTTTCTTGCTTCAATTTTATCTCCCACGAGAGTCCCGTCTCTTAGGAACAAGACGATTGCGTCGAGCCAGTACAGCTCGGTGAGATCAATCATATTCATCTGCCTCGAGGGTTCGCTTTCCACTATCAGAGGTTCCTCGATTCTAAGGAATGTGACTGTCCGCTCGCATGTGCCATCCAAAGAGAGTGCAAACTTCAAAAGAGCGTCTACACGCTCGTTTTTCACTCGCGGGATCTGCAATAGGTGGAAATCCTTGAACTCGACAATAATTTTTTTTGCTCTTGCTAGATAGCACATCATGGTGGTTTTTCGAGCTTTATGCGTTCCGTCGATTTGACTTGCAATCAACTGTGAATCCACGTACGCTGTTATTCTGGCAGCTCCATTTTTCCAAGCAATTCTGAGTCCTTGGATGAGCGCCTGATACTCGGCTTCATTGTTAGTAGCTTAGAAGACGAGCTTGATTGCAAAGTCCATTTCTGCTCTATAGGAATCTCTGAGGGTCACCCCAGGTCCTTCCCCCTGTGAGATCGAGGAACCATCCGTATGTAACAACCATAATTCCTCGTCTTCGAGTGATGGAGAATCTAACCCGAAACGCTGTACTAACAGATCCGCAATGGCTTGCGCCTGTATGGCTATACGAGGCTCGAAGCAGATGTCGAATTGGCTCAGTTCTATTGACCATTTGATCAGCCTCCCCGAGACATCGGGCTTGGCCAGAACTTGTTTGAGGGGTTGGTCAGTGAGCACAGTAATGGAGTGCGCTTGAAAATGGGGCCTTAACCTCCGAGAAGCGTTGATGAAGGCAAAAACGAACTTTTCAATCTCTGTGTAGCGTTTCTCCTCACCCTGCAAGGTTTTGCTCAAATAGTAAACGGGCATGTGCTTTCGCTCGTATACCGCGATGAGCACTGCGCTTGTGGCTTCCGAGGAGACGGATAGATAAATAAACAGGTGCTCCCTTTCTACTAGTTTTGTTAAGAGTGGGGCGCACGAGAGATATTGTTTCATACTCTAAAGTGCCTCTTCGCACTCTGCAGTCCATGCAAAGTTGCTAGCGTTACGCAGGATTTTGAAGAAGGGCAGATTTCTGTTGGCAGATCGAGAGATGAATCTGTTAAAAGAGATTATCTTTCCTACAAACACTTGGACATCCCTCACGTTCCGAAGAGAGGGTATATCCAAGATAGCCTTGATCTTTTTCGGATTAGATTCTATCCCTCGTTGGCTAACCATGTAGCCTAGAAATTTACCGCCGCGAACCCCAAAGGTACACTTGGAGGGGTTGAGCTTCATCCCATACTGTCGAAGTATACTAAACACTCGCCGGAAGTTATCCAAATGTGAACCTTGACGCTCGCTTTTGACTATCATATCATCTACGTAGACCTCCATGGATTTTCCTATCTCGGGCTCAAACAACCGATTTGTAACAGCTCGGATTTTCAAGACAGGAATGGGACAGGTAAGTAAAGGGTAACAAGAAAGCGTTTATAACTTCAATCCATTATGT
>JBBMKE010392081.1:0-12814 GCA_037834125.1 Lippia alba | reverse complement strand
AACATTAATTTCCAATATTGTCATTATTCAATTAACCAAGAACAATCTGACAGAAACAAGGAGGAAAGGCCTCAATTTTTTAATGAAGATGAGGAAATAATGTAAATTGATTTTACCCAACACTATTGGGCTAATTTGCAACTGAATTTTGGAGTTTCAATTTTGATACATTGCACTGCTTATTTGCAAGTTTTAACTTTTCATACATTGATTGGTGGTTTGTTCTTGTTGTTGATGTGTAGGTTGTCAATGGATCGTTTATATGGTCATGTGAATCCGAGTGTGTTGTACGCACAAGCATCTCATCGGAGCAAAGCTGCCCGCGTTCAGTGGTGCAAAGCTGCAGTAAAGCTAATGCAAATCTCTGATAAATACGCTTTTCTAGAAAACGTCTTTAACTCTTTTCTAGAAAAGCTTCTTTAAAGATGCTAATCCCAAAAGCGTCTTACCCCATTTTTAGACTATGCAAAAAAATCACATCATTTTTGCGCTACGTGCATGAACAGTACGCCCAAATTAAAATTTCACCACAGTTAGTGGCAAACATATACACCTGTAAATTAGTAGATCATAAGTTTGAATTTTATTAGGGTAATTAGGATCAACATTGACCATCTTCTTAAAAAAAGTATATTAATATAAAATAGGAATACGAATCGAACTGGCTTGTGAAGTCTGCTAACATTCGTTTGGTATCCCGAGTCTTGCTCCGGTGCAGGGAGATTCAGATCGGAAAAATATGAAGGGCCGACACCACTATTCTCTGATTCGCACATCGCTATTCTCTGATTCACACATCGCTATTCTCTAATTCACACATCATCAGTAAAGAAGTTTTAGTCAAAATCACTTCTCATATCAACTGAATGGATTGACTTACAACTGATTGACTCAGACCCTTTCTCACCGACTTTTTCCTTCATTCGGAAAAGTCATCAGGAATAGAACCAATGGAAAGTCGTATACAAAAGAGAAGTGCAAACAAAATAGGCAAAGACGAAGACTTTGGAAGCGACAGATGCACCGATTGAAGCTCCTCCAGCCCAGCTGCTGTTTATTGAGCTCAAAGTGGATGAGTTTCAAAATTCAATCAAATCGATCGACAATCTCATCATCTCTTAGGTGGGCCAACCGACCGAGTTGGGCTGGGCGTCCATGTTACAGAACCTTTCTCTAGCCAAGAATCCCATTATTGATCGAATTGGAGCGGATCAAATTCATTGGCAAATGAAAAATCTATCGTATTAACACTCAGTAGGAAGCTTTTGAAAACACATTGCACCTAGGTAACTAAGGAACGAGATGAATACAAAGGTTAAACGAGCATCCGACATCCAAAAGGTGCCCCACATAGGTCTTTCCCGAAACCCCCCAGTAACTAAGGTAAACAACGTAGAAAAAAAAACATTTCTGTATCGGTTCCGAAAGAGCGAAAACCGCTATATACATCATGTATAATTTGAATTTATCATTTCAAACAACAAAAAATATTAATGCACGTGGAAATAAACATCTCCATGCACCATCAATGGTAGAACTTGAATGCAATCTGAACCAACAACTCAATGTAGCATATATATTTCGAATTGACCTTATCTCTATACAGTGAAAACCATACTTTAAAATACAGTTTTAAGTAACAACCCGAGGATTGCAAATCGAAACATCTTTAACAAATTACAATATGATTTTCATCACTTCATTTAATTGTGCTACAATTATTGAGCGCTTTTTATCTGATTCATATTGCTTAATTGCAATCACTCCATTTTAATAAAAAGGGTCACTTTTAATTTGGGCCTGACAAATTCATCGAGCCCATTTCAAAGGACTCTAAAAGGAATAATAATTGATCCTCCCTTATGTGTCGCCCTTTCCGCACCCACGAAGAACGACGTCGTTTCTCCGATATTCTGCAATCTGAAAACTTGATAACCGCCCAAAACTTGCAGAAATACACAAGCAGTGGCGGAGCGAGTTCATCAGTAATGGCGGAGAAACCCCAACCGGTTCAGGTTTTGTACTGCGGAGTGTGCGGGTTGCCCGCTGAGTACTGCGAATTCGGGCCCGACTTCCAGAAATGCAAGCCATGGTTGATCCAGAACGCCCCCGATCTCTATCCGGATCTCCTCAAAGGTTTTCCCATCCTAAACCCTAATCATCGACATCTAGGGATTGTGTTGATTTTGGAATATGTAGGGTTTTTGTTTTTTGATTTTTTCTGTTTGTGCTGATTCGCAGAAGCTGGCGAGGGCACCGATAAGGTATCTGATCAGCTGCAGTCCACCTCTATCTCTTCCGATGGTATGATACACTCACATATCTGTGTTGTTTTTGTGCGTGTCTGCGTGTATGTATGCATACGTTCTGTTTTGTGATGCGGTTTAAGTTGTTTTCCTGTGATTGATTCTGTTAGCCATGCGAAAGCAAAAGATATAGTTTTATTTTGCTGATTGGTGGAGCTATGCGCAGATGTAGGATTTTGAAATTTCAGGGTGCTAGTTGAACGTCATTCTGATTAGGGGTTTGTTAGTTACAATTTCACTGTATCTTTTATTGAATTTACTCGAAGATGGGATTACAGCTTCGTTGCGGATAAGAATGTGAAGATTGGTTTCTTTTTTGGGATTTTTTTTCCTTTTGTTACTACTTTTGAATTGTGATTAACAAGTTGTGCCTATCTCTGGTAGTGTTAGCCCCACACTTGCTGACAAATTATCTATTGAACATCGTATTTCTGTTTTTGTTTGTACCTTAGAACTAGATTATGCTCTCTCTTTATTGTAAGCAAGTTGCTCATGGCTGCAGCAGGTTCCTCGAAACCCAAGGAAGAAGTCAAGCGTTTACCAGGTGGGAAGATAAAAAAGAAGGTTAGACTTCAATATTTTCTTCCTGAGATTGTACCAAGTTGCTTCATTGCAGAAGTCAGTTCTGCAAGCTATTATCTTAATTTCTTCGTATTGGCTTTTGCCAACCTTACAAATACAGAATAAACTAACATCTCGAGCATGCACTCCTATGCTTTATTATGGAAGCTTGTGCTAGGAATTTGGTATCAAGCCAATGAAATATAGAGTTCTTATCATTACTTTACTTATTCTTCCAGCATTTACTAGAAGATTCTTATTTCTCAGATTCCTTTAGGCTTCAGATAATCCAAACAATCACAAGGACATGCAGCCTAGGTTGTTTTTGTCCTACATGCGAGCAGAATGTATAATTATTGATCTCCCACTTAGTCCTAGTTTAGGCTTTAGCTTAGAGCTTCGTGGTATCCTGAATAGTTTTTGATTGGTAATCTAATACTTATCACTGCAAACATCTAATACATCAGCCATGAGGTTGAATGATCAACACATTTTTTTATTTTCCTTGTTGGCTTTAATGTTGTATGGCAGCACTCCACCTTCTGTGCATTCTTTTCCTTTAAGTTTCTTCAATGCTATTTTCAGAAACAAGAAAGAGACGCAAGAAATGGGTTTTAAGAATACACTTAGAAAGTAATAATTAGAAATAGACAACATTATACATATGCGTGGTTACTTGAGATCCTTCTTCTGGTTTAGATAAGATCCCTGTTGGATGAGAATGCTATAATCTAGTCTTAGGCAATAAAACATTCTGTACTGGAAGCAACCTCCTAGTGTGATGCAGTCTTCCGTTTCCTCTTAAAGTTGTCCTGCATCAATTATTGATTGTTCTTACCTTATCAATTGTACTTGGTGTGAATTAGAATAAAACAAGGCCCTTTTTAATTGAGCAGTATGTGCAAGTGAGCACGTAAACTCTAATGTCCTCACTTCAGATAAAAAGCCATCTCCCAGAAAACCAAATTGGTCACAAAAATAAAAAGTTAATAACCAATATATAGAATCCAATATCAGATCATTACTTATCCTTGGATCTCGATTATGCTCATAAACTTTGCTACCTGTATTGATTGAACTGACAGACAGTATCCTTACGTTTTTCTTTCCTCCGGGTTCTTCACAACATTGTTTATACATGAACATAATTTGTAAATTGTAACACGTAGTTTATAATAGCATGGTTATACTAATATGCTGGTAAAATTGGAATTTGATGCATATAGAAAGCATTGAAACTTCTTAATTGTTTTGAAGGAGAAGCAGGAAGTGATAATTGAAAAAATGACTCGTAACAAGAGGAAGTGTATTACCACTGTCAAAGGACTGGAACTTTTTGGTAAGGATGTGTTATGTGTTTCTATTTAGTATGTAATATGACTCTGTTATATTCTTGTCTACCTGACTTGCGGTACAATTTCAGGTGTTAAACTTAATGATGCATCAAAGAAGCTTGGCAAGAAGTTCGCTACCGGTGCTTCTGTTGTTAAAGTAGGTCACATAGTAGCAATAGTATTGTACCCGTTGTCACTGGTGTAGCATAAAATACAAACTGATATCTGTCTCTTCTTTCTGTATTTCCTGCCAGGGCCCCACTGAAAAGGAGCAAATTGATGTTCAAGGAGACATTGCCTATGATATAGTGGAGTTCATCACGGATACCTGGCCAGATGTAACCTCATTTCTACTCTTATCATACTTTTTGTTAATGTGATAGATTGTGTGATCATTTTTAAAGTTTTCTTCTTGGGTTTGTGTTACATGTTTAGGATCAACTAGTCATTGATTAGCAGAACGTATACCAGCCTTTTATTTGGTAACTCCTGCTAAAAGAATAGGAAAATTTTATTCAAGTCTTTAGGAAGGTGAAGCTTGTATATATTTGTTCAGTTACCCTCGATACTTGTCCCGAGGGCAGTGGTTTGCAGTTTGCTTTGTCATAGCTTCATGTTGGTTAAAATTCTCTGAACTGACCTCTTAATTGGTGTAAATTGGTTGGTGCTATATTTATTGCTGCAAATTGTTTAGTGACAGTGCAGTGGTCATTCGGATGTGCTTAATCCTTCTAAGCTGGAGCCATGGCAGTATATCTTGTTTTTATGTTAATGCTCTTCATGTTTGTTAAAATTCCTAAAATTTTGACGAGTATCTTCCATTATCTATGCCGTATGCATTTTTGCAGTAATGCCTTATGTGAATGCTTCTTATGCCTCTGCAAATTACATGCTTTTCTCAGTGTGCTTTTATCTTCTAACCGATTTTGAGAATGAATCAAATGTCTATCCTGAATTTTTTTATTATTAATTTTTTTTTGGGTTTTTAGGTCCCAGAGACTGCGATCTTCTTCATTGAGGATGGGAAAAAGGTTCCAGCTGCATAAACTTGGAACGACTACCCCTTCCGACTGGTGGCATTACCTTCAAGTAATGGAGATATGCCCAACTTAAGAGGCTTTTTATTCAAAAGTTTTGAGTGATGTAGAATGTGCATGTGGTAAAACACTTTATGCTCTTTCGTATGAGCAAAATTATGATGTTTGTCTTGTAGTTCAAAACCGTGTCAACGATGTTTACATAGCTTGTATAGTGTCCTCACTGATGTTTCTGTATCTGCATTTAGACAAGATACAGATATAAATATTGGGCTTACAGGTGGGTTTTATTTCATGTTTTAACACTTATGTCTGCTTACTTTCATTCTTCTTCAATTCTCTTACACTTGGTTTTCATCTCTTGATTTCTCTTACTCTTGATACAAGCAGCAACTTTGTCCCTTTCCATGATGATCTGAAACGTGTTTATGGAGACACTGAAGGGTTACGCAACCTTTCAAATTTTACACGATTTCTTATTTCTGTGTCTGAAGTTTGCGCGGCCATAACACTTCAAGATTTTAAAGAAATCGGTAACAGGGGTTGGTTCAAGTGGTTAAAAGATTGTAGGTTAAATAATCCGGATTTGATTCACTCTGGCCACTTGAGTGTGTTTTAAAAGTAATAATAATAAAGTCTTTTAAAAAGATCCTCGCATAATTCATTTCATGTCTTTACAAAGTGTTGATTCTAGGTTGTAAATGTCCAGGTAAATTTATGGTTCATTCTTGGTTACATCATGGTAAATTGTTGTGTTATTTCCAGGAATGAAGCCTACATGAGCATCTTTTTATCTCTAAAGCACTTTCTAAGTGTACCTACCAAATCAATATGAGGAGTTTGTGATGTTAAATGCATGAATTGCTTGGAGTTTTCCCCTTCTTTTCACTTAGAATCTATTTACAATTTAAATCAAAGTTGCAATTAATTGAAAGGAATATTTCCGCCCTCTTTTTTCTGTCTTTTATTTTAATTAGAAATAATTTCGGAACACCTAATAGCCAATTTCTAATTATTGGACTACTTTTGCGGAAAAGATGGAAACTTGTTTACTTCCACTTGAAGTTTTGAAAACCAGACTAGTCGGATTGGTCAATAAGCAGTTTAATTCTTCCTAATTTTTCTTTTTCATATCTTTCTGGTCTTCTTTCGACCATTCCTGGTCTTTTCTCCCTTTGCTTTAGTCACCAAAGCACAAGAAAATTGAGAAGATTATCAACATTTAAACGTGTAAGAGAAAAGAAATTGAAATGATGAGACTAAAATTCCCAACATTTTTGATATTCCAAATGTTTTTGATTATATGATGTACGTACACTTTTAAAAATATCATTTTGTTATATTATGTTGTGTTCGACACTTGTGCTCGATGTCATGTCTGATACTCTTCGTGTAGAAAATTCAAACAAAAATCTGTGTTGACATATCCATATCATGTCGTATCCATATTGTCGTATTTATCAGAGTTATCCATTAGATTAAAATAGCTATTATTAAGCATTGCACAGACAAAAGAATAAAAAAGGCATACTACATAAATCTTACATGAATCCAAATGTTACATCGCATAATATAGTGGTGGTGGACCAATTCCGGCTCCCAAAAGCCTTTCCATTCTATACTTTGCACTAATTAATTCATATATACACCACTTTTGTACTTATTTTATGCTTAAAACACTACACTTTTTTCTGGTACCGCATTTCTAAATATTGAAATGAGTGTGTTGTGACGGGACTATTTCTAAATTCCCACTAATAGTCATACATATGTAAAGTTTTTTGATTCATATCTCACAAGATTAGGAACAAAATTTATGGAAACTAAACCAATGAAGTAGGTTGCCAAGTTAATTCAAACTTTTTAAGCAGAACGAAAGGGTAGTACTATAACATCAATTTGAAGATCCAGAAAATAGGTCTTGAATGCACATGAGTATTCTTTAGGCTAAGAATTGATGACCATAAGCATTTAGAATGATTCGTCACCATTCCTATGTTATCATGAATTATTTCGACTGGTTAAAGAGTTTACTATGTAACACTTTTCTTAATAACTCAATTGATTTGATTCATGAGTGAGATTTCTCTCAAATTTTATTCAAATATTTTCCTTAATCACTATGATGCTATCTTTCAACAACAATTCGTTGACAATATATCTGAAATAGGTGATGCATTCTCGATAATTTCCAATGTATCCGTGTAGCAAGAAAACAATTCAAAGACAATATATCTAAATTTGGTGATGCATTCTCGACAATTTCAATGAATCAGAGCTCAAAAACATAATTCCATTAAAAAATTTTCGTCAAGACTGACTGTCTTTGAAAACCTGTAGACATTTTTTAATGAAATCGATTCCCATGAATGCAGTACTCCGTTGTTCATTTTAATATATATACAAAATAATAGTGGGTAAATGATGCTAGGTGGCACAATGTAAATAATTGGGGTGAATATTTTAAGTGAAATTGTCTTTGCGGATTAAAATTAAAAAAAAATAAATCCCGATAAGTGACGCTATCCCAGTATACGAGGCATTTTTAATGAAACCGAAATTACGAAAGGCAAATTCATTAATATTTGGAATTTTTTTTGATGGAATCGCATTTTCCAAACGCGTTAAACGCCAAGATTAAAACAGTTCTCCAAAATAGACCAAATTCTGAACATGATTAAAATTAAAATAACACTAAAATTAGAAAATTCCCGTTCATCTGGTATAGGAGTTTGAGTCTCCCTCATGATGAGTTTGTCTTTTTAATTTGAAAACCCTAATAGTAACTAGTAAGTCGTGTCACACGATGTTTGCGAGAGATACAACTTCCGGTTGCATAGGTATGATCACCCATGACAGAGATCTATGCATGTATTTTCTTGGATATGATTTTCCTTTTGTTGCTAAGATTTTCTTGGTACATACAATCTTAGAGAGATATGGAATCAAATAAATCAGGATCAACATTATTATTAATAATGATAGGCATATATATTTTTACTGTCTTTCTCAGTAGTTTTGGTGGAGATCTAACCAAACCATCACTGTTACTTCCCACACAATGGATTCGTGAAAAGTTAAGTCAAGTCAATGGTGCATTTTTTGTTATTTATTACACATATTTAGTCAAATATTTAGATTTCATTTTAGATATGCTAGCTATTTCCTCTGCACAACATTGATATTATTTGAAAGCTGTTGATTATAACTCATCTATTTCATGACAACATTTTCGCAAAATAATAATATCATAAAATCAGAATTAATAATCTCCACTCTATACATCATATAATTATGTTACAAATTCTAGCTTTAAATCTAAAATAATTCTAAGATTGAGAATTTAAATAGTAACTAAATATTCGTAGTTAAACAGTTTTAGTTGAAAGAATGATGCAAATAAAGCAATAGATTTGGAATTCAAGTGTTGTTGGGAAGAAGAAAACGAGTGAAGACCCCGTAGACCAAAACTAAATCTGTTCACACTGATCACATGGCTCAACAGAAAAAATATTCTATATGAATTAAATCAAGGTTAAGCACAATACTAATTTTATAAAACTTTAAATAAAGATCACTTGATATTATTTTATTAATCCATGCTTAGCATGTTATTAAAGAAGAGGATGCCATATTTTCCATGCAGACCAGGACTCGAGTCCAAATATTTTCTAGATTTGTGATCTTCGGGCGAAATTGTCAAAGATTTTAAGTTGAATATTATTTTACTTTGAGACAAATAATACATGCATGAAGCTCATGCTGTACATTGACAGTCATCCTAAGTCTTTGCCTGGGACCTCCGAACCCTAACAGAAATTACTGCAAACCGACAGGAGCACTCCCGTTGGATTTCTATCAAAAAAATCAAAAGAAAATTTGATGAATAATGTGTTTGGTCTAATTCACCCCCAAAATCACAATATTTATCAAAAGCCAATGTCAATTCGACAGAACTCTGAATGAGGAAAAAAAGAAGGGACATTTTCATCAATTCCTGTTAATTCAAATTTATGTCGAATTGACATTGGATTTTCATCAAAAAGACAAATCATATCACATGGCTATAACATGCTAGCTTAATCTAAACGCATTGATTGTAAAAAAATTCAAGAAAATGTTTGTAAACGAATCCATACACAACTAAACTATTTTTGTTTTTGCATGTTTAAAGTCAAGCAATATATGTCAATAAATCATTTTAGGTTTGTGAGTGTTCAATGTGTGAGCACTCTAAACACGAGTTAGACAAAATTAAGGGTTCAAGAATTTAATTTTCTTGGAACATTCTGGCCTGGCAGTTAATAGTTAGGAGTTAGGACTTGACTTTTGAGATCTCTTTGTTGCCCCCTATACCTACAAATTGAGATCCCATAATTATGAAAAAAATCTTGCATGGGTCATGTTTCCCATTCATTTTAATCTTATTTCTCTGTCAATCTCAACTTCATAAATCGTATCTACGATATTGGGGCATTCAAAGATTCTTGAATACCTAACTATTATGACCATACTATTTTATAATACCCAACTATTAAATAAATGAGATCATTACATTAACATTTGTTTCCAACAATAAAATCTATATAACACTAATCAAGTGGAATTTGTAATTATATGTCAGAAGTTCAACTCTTAAATCAAGTATATGAAGTACGTAGTTTTAAGTCTCTCTGTACTTCGATCTTGGAAACAAAAAATCCCAGCCTATCATAATACTTTTAAAAATATATGATTTCGCAGAACTTAAACTTATTAACAAATTAATTAGCACAATAAATATAACATGCTTTCAAGTATTTAATTTTGAAAGCAATTCCTTTACACGTAGTCCGACATCAACATAGGAATTTCTACGTAACTAAGAATAATAGTTTTGTTTGGATGAGTAAGTTCCATGAAACTGTCAACTCATATTTTAAGTCGATTCTGAAGGCCCACAGCAATGACGAAAAGTCTGTGGATGGCTTTGAAAATGGGGTGCAATTTTACTGTAAATTCCTTTGAATAATTAAATATTACCCGTCGAGTATGCTTTCTTCTGTTGAAGGCTTTTAAAGTGTCCCAAATTATTATTAATTTGAAACTATTGCAGAACTTTTTATTTCTATTTGTGTAAATTGAAGGTGCATGCATGCTATCATAGTAGCATATATATATGTGTGTACGATGTGTTGGCTCATCGAAAATACTATTGTTTTGGACTAACCGATCATTTGAATTTGAAAGACGATATTTGTTGGTCTAATTAGTTTGTAATTGATAATTGTATATTTCCAATATATATATATATATAGCTAGGTCGACTATAAAATAATACGTTGAGGATATTGAAATACTAATTTCTAGGTTTCAATATATACCTTTCGTACTTTTTTCGTGCCCCTAATTTTGAAGACAAATCCAAAAATAATTAATGGGTTGATACGTTATAATCCATAGGTGAGATAAACCGGAGACTTAAACAGTTATTATTATATATGGCAAGTTCTTGGTCCACTCTCTATAAGAAGAAAAAAGATGAATTCTTTTATGAGATTAAGATATATAATTATTGTACTTAATTATATATATGTACACCCATTTCTAATTTTGGAAGGAGAGAGATTAAAAAGACGAAAACTTCATCAATTGAATTTTGGTGAAAGAAAAAGTAAAGTAATTAAAATCACGTAAATATCATTTAATTTATCGTGTTTTGCTGGATATTCATGTCGGATACTATGTCCGACGCCCTTCACATAAGAAATTCAAAAAAAAAAAATATATATCTCTAAATCTGTATTATATCGTATTTATATTGACATATCTGTATCTGTGTATTATAATTAAAAACTATATATTTATTTATTTTTGCAAATTAAAGACCACAAAAATTGATGGGCACCAACGCCCTACCTCCACCCCCCTATTCATTAATCGTTTTTGTCCACTTTCGATCATTTTGATAGTCAAGTCCACGACTATTTTAACCACAACTTTTTGTCCTCAAATCAAGATTAAAACATGCAATTTCTCCCAAGGAGTCTTGCAAATCTTTCTCTATAAATGCATCCTCCACTCCTTCGAGCTATTAAACCACACCAATAATCACTAATACAGTTATACCTCTCTCTCTCATCTCTCTCAGCATGATAAACCCTAGTCTCATTTTCTCAAAGTTCATCATCTTCTTCATAACAAGCTATTCAATCGTCTCCAATCTATGGAAACCAAAGCCATTTTTCACCACAAACACACAGCTCCCTTCTGATATGCCCATTCAGCTTCACACTGATGCTGTCGCCATTAGAGCAGCTTCCAACGACTATGGAAACATAGTTCACTTGAATCCATCTGCAGTTCTTTATCCTTCCTCCATCAACGATATCATCGACCTCGTAAAGTTGTCATATAACTTTTCGAGCCCATTTACGGTTGCCGCGAGAGGGTGTGGGCATTCAGTGAGGGGACAGGCTATGGCGAGCAAAGGGGTGGTGGTGGACATGGCTTCTTTGAGGAGGAACAGCGGCGGAGTTAGGGTTTCGTGGGACCCGGCGGCGGGGTATTACGCGGATTGTGGAGGCGAGCAGCGGTGGATAGATGTTTTGACGGCGGCGCTGGAACATGGGCTGGCGCCGGTTTCTTTCACGGATTATTTGTACTTGAGTGTCGGAGGGACGTTGTCTAATGGTGGAATAAGTGGACAGTCGTTTTTATATGGCCCACAAATCAACAATGTTCTTGAACTTGATGTCATCACCGGTGAGATGAAGAATCTTTTTTGTTTCAACTAAGTGTTATTTCATTATATACTTTCACACATGAAATAATATGGATATATATATGATTGAGATTAAGAAATAATCTGTCAACCTTTTGTACCGATAATATATTTTTGTTCCTCCGATCCAAACCATCTATACAAATAGGATATGCGCACAAATTTTCACCTCTTTTTCTTTTTTGTCTTTTCAACTTTTTATGATACTGTCACCCATGATAATTTTGACAATTTTCGAATAAAAGTAAAAATCTTGGTAGATCTACGTGATATCAGAATCATATAACATATGGTGAGATCATATGTATATGTTACTGTTTTAATTGTTCATGAGTTTAAAGTTTTTAAAAGGTGATTTAATTATGGCATGTATATATATTGATTCAGGCAAAGGGGAGTACATTACTTGCTCCAAAGAAAGGAATTCAGAGCTATTTTTCGCAGTTCTTGGAGGTCTGGGACAGTTCGGCATCATAACCAGAGCAAGAATCGTCCTGCATAAAGCACCAACTAGGGTAAGAACTAAGAACTATCATAATATAATCTTTATACCAAGGTCCATGTATTTTAATGGTTCGGTGTTGCACTAGCTAGTTTACCCTTGGATATTCGAACACGATATCTTTAATTAAGCTATTGGTGTTAATATCATCAATACTAATCTATTACACTTATAACTAACCTTGTTCTTAATTTCTTTGCTTTGCTTTGCTTTGCTTTATTTGATCTAACCAACTTTTGATCATGATTAAATGTTAGGCAAAATGGGTGAGATTGATTTACAGTAATTTCTCGGATTTCACAAGAGACCAA